>JAQFJA010000024.1:16931059-16945244 GCA_029874485.1 Naso brachycentron | reverse complement strand
TAAAAATCCCTTTGATAAAATATTCCAAGCTTTAATGTAAAGATTTGTAGTTTTTTCAGAGCTTTTGACCAAATTGCGTACAATTTCCATTACAATGAATAGCTCTGGAAAAGGCCGATAAGAGAATACTGAGTTTACGTGACTTAATCTCACATGCAGCATGTGTTCATGCACCTAGTGACCACAGCTCGTCTGGTTGTCATTTGTTATTTTAGTGTTTGACTTTAACTTAAAATGTCAGTGAGTTTGAAAGAATCATTTATCGATCGATTAGTCATCTATCAGTTACAAAACATCACTACGTATGGATGTTGTGGTTTTGTGGGTCATGGCTGTGGTACGATGCTGTGTCTCGTTGCTGCGCTGCCCAGTCAGCCTGCCATGATGCATTGAAGGTCGCCTTGTTCTGCGCAGCGTTCAGGGCCTGTCTGGAGCCTGTAGGGAGGCCACTGTGGCGTGAAGGAAAGATGGGGGAGGAAAGGAAAAGAGGAGGGAGGGAGAGTGAAATTAGGGAGGAAAGAGGTACAATTTGGGAAAGAAAGAAGCAGTAGATATGGTGGTGGACAGAGAGAAAGGAAATCGGATAGCGTGGCGTGAGAGAGGCGTGGGGAGGAATAGTGGAGAGCAGTGGAACAGAAAGGGGAGAAGAGGGGGAGGAAGGGACTGCTAACACGCGACAGGGGGCCATATTTACCATGGCAACCATTGCTAGGCCTTTTCCCTGTTGTTGCATTAATATGGCTCATACCCTCCCCTCACTGCTTCACACAGGATTGTGTGCTCATGCGCGATCACGCACACACAAAGACACCTCACTTCAACCATTGCCATGTTTACATGGACAACAATAATGTATCTTCTTTACTCTGTTTGCGTGGCTTCCTTTACCTTTACATTCATGTCCCTGCTGAAGATTTCTGCTGTACATTGTAGCACATTAAACCTCCCTTAAAGAATACCACAGTTCTGTCATCTAATGGCTCGTTCTTGTGACTGTATTCACTCAGAATGCAACACGAACTACTGTCAACAAATCCCATGGAAATACAAAACCAACAATGCATTAATCCGTCTCAGAGCTCTCCAACTTCCCTCCGCTCTCTATCTCGCACACCAGCCAACTGGCTTCTACTGAAGATGTAAATCTGCTCATAAACACAATCTTTCATTTTTTTAAATAGACTCTGTAATTTCCCGAAACAGCTGGGCATTGTCATTTCTTGCAAACTTTACAATAACAAGAGAAAAGAGTTCATTCATAGGGAACTATTTTAAGCCGTGGATTAACACATGCGGTGCCCTATTTAATAGTTTCTGTACAGAAATGAAGCTCTATTTTATATTTGCTAAGTAGAAAATACATACCGGGGACATCAATTCACTGATTTGTGGGCAATAAGAGACATACAGACCGATACATCCTTACCTTTTAATGATGCACCTTAACTTGAAATACTCCACTTTGGACTGGATGACAATTTAATTTAATATCACATAATCTGTATCATCCTTTTAATTGTCATAGTGAAATGTCTTCACAGCTCTCATGTCCAGATGCGTGATAACAATAATTTTACACAAGTCTTTCACAGCTTGAGGATTAAAATAGCCAATTCATTCTCACTTGTTTAGAGCATCTGCACATAAATTTGAAGTGACCAAAATAAATATTTTTTATACCCCTGTGTCAGCATCAGCTGTTAACGTTTTCATGTTGTCCATGCGTCCATATGTCTGTCAGTCTGTCCCATTCTTGTGAATATGATATCTCAGGAGAACCTTGAGATTATTTTCATCACATCCAGCACGAACATCAGGCTGAACTCAAGGATGAGCTAATCAGAAACTGGTGGTTAAAAGTCAAAGGTCAAGGTCATCATGACCTTGCAAAGCAAGAATTCATTCTTTTATTATAACAAATTTTATGAATTTAATAGGATAAAATGATGATGTCTTTTTTTTACCTTTAAAAGGTCAAAAGTCAACTTCACTGTTACATCATAGTGTTCTGTGAGAACACTTTTCTAGCCATTATTTAACCTCATAAAACTTGGGACAGAGAGGGAGACTGTGACTTCATGTATTCCGCATTTGGTTTGGTATTGACTTGGCAACACTAATCTTGGGTGCCCTCTGTGAAACTGTAAAGATTATATTGATCTTCTGTGCTGCCGCTTTGCAAACATGTGGAGATTGTAGCTTCTTTGCACCTACATATATATTTGAATCATTGTTTACTGTCATTGCTTCAACTTCTTGTTCTTATAGAATCAGTTTTATTAACCAAGCATGCAACCACATACAAGGAATTTGACTTTGCTTTTTGTTTTTCTCAATAAACGTACACACTGTAGACATACAGCAGAACAAGAACGTCAGAGCTTAACAAAGTTATGTCAAATCCATTTTATTTATATATCCTTATATAAATACAAATTAAAACTTTGCCTCAGGGGGCTTTACCATCTGTACAGCAGATGATGTCCTCTATCCTTAGTTTCTCAGTGTAGATGAAAAGCAGCTCCCATTAATGAGCAAAATGGCAGAAACCTCAGGAAGAGCAACAGAGGAGGGACCCCTCCCCAGGGACGGACAGATGTGCAATAAATGTCACACATACAGAATAAACCAGAATAAACATCACGGCTGACAAAAATCTACCACAAGCTGTTATTAGTCAGGTAGTTGATGCACTCCATCCTTTGTATTCCTCTGTAGAAAAAGTCTCCAAGTAAAGGCAGCGTATTTGCTTGGTATGAGTCATACTTTAATGAAATGTTAAATTCAATTAAAAAAAAAAAAACAAAACCTTTAATACCCTTTATTAAGTTCCAAATTTCTTACTATATATTTTATGTAAGTCTGGACAGACATGTATGAAAACACACATCAGCTTACTAAAAACTGATTCATTGTATTGAACATGACTCATTTATAATCAGCGCTTCAGTAAATATCACCTTTATTATTTCCTTTCACATAATGAAACTGTATATCTTATCACAATTATACTTACTCAGAGATGTCGAAAAATGTTAGACATGTTGATTTAATATTTAAGGTTACTATCAGGCTGTTTTATTTCTTGACACGCAGTTTATAAAAACAGACTGAAAGGAAAATGTCTCACAACATCGAGAACTGAGTCTCTCTGTGAGGGAAATGAAGTCGTTCAGCAGCAGGTCTTTGCTGTGCGGCTCCACCTGGTTTCTCAGAGCTCTGCTGGGCAGACAATGGTCACCGTGGTTATGAGTGAGGAGCTGCCGTTTGATTGGTTGGCTGTCTTTGGTTCTGTTGCATGATAGGAGAGCAACAGCAGCACCAGTCACACTTTTAAGAGTGACTGCTTGTCAGTGTTTTTGTGTGTGTGTGTTTATTTGTTTGTTTGTCTCAGCATTTGCAGGCCTGAGGAACAGCAGCTCAGGGGATGGAGAGTGTGTGTGTGTGTGTGTGTGTGTGTGTGTGTGTGTGTGTGTGTGTGTGATAAGACTGAAGGAGAGTTGCTTTCAGCGCTGATCGTCCATTGCTGACATTGCTGATTTTGTTTGAGTGGAATGTACTGGTGTGCATTTGCGTGTGTGTGTGGTTCTGTGTTTTTGGGTTGTTGTTTTTTTTTTACTTTGTTGTGATGAGGACCAGCTTTTCTCTCACTGCATTAGTGGAAAATAACTGCAGTGTATCTACTCACGTGCCCTACTTGAGTACCTTTTTAGGTCTAATTTTACTTGAGTGGTTCAATGTTATGAAGCTTACTTCTGACTAACTCACCAGTACATTTTTTCAGAGAGAAATCCTTTCACATACATGATCATTTTGCATCTTTAATCACTAGTTGCTTTACAAATTAAAATTTGACATCTGCTAAATATGATAGGCTTCCAAAATATCTTTTTTAATATTTTAGCAAAATTATAATAACAACACAAACAGCATCTATTCTTCTGCATGAATTACCTTTACTTTTTAATTTGCACTGAAAACATGGCAGTGTTAATATGTGCGCTGTATGATTAAGGTAAATTACTTTAATTATCAAAAAAGGCGTTCTTGAAAAAATGACAAAAAGCCTATGACTTAAGTATCTTAGTAATGATGAATTGCTGCTTTTCCTTTGTTTGGGTTCTAAATTGTTGGTGGGATAAAACAAACAAAATAAAGTTGTCACCCTCACTGAATTTGCAATTGTCATTTTTTTCATTCCTTGGATCAAACTATTGATAAAGAAAAATAGTAGATAAATCAATATGAAAAAGTGTAGTTGTTAGTAACACACTGTATGTATATTAAATTAAGTCTAACTGTGGCGTTTCTTTTGTCAATCATAGCAAATGTTTATGAGTGAGAGGGTTGACTGAATGCTGACTGACTCTGCCACCTGCTCAGCACACTTATGCAAAACACAAGATGGGATGATGCAAGTGGAGAAAATATATGAAAGGAAGACAAGGGAAGAGCAGAGAAATACTAAATATGTTTTCCGAAAAAGGAAATAACTCAGGAAGGAACGAGGAGATTATTATAGGATAGATATCAGCAACAGAGAAAATATGTGTTTAGTGTGATGTAATGTATAGAAACAGAGGAATACGTCTCAGCACCAACAGGAATGTCACCTGATTCTGTCAAATAGGAAAATGATGGATGATGAATGTCCTATTTGGTGGCCCTGTTAAGGAGACGCCTCGAGTGTTTGTGTCCCTGTGGGGTTGTATCTAAATGGGTTACACCACCACCACCGCGCTTGTCGCAGTTCACAGTGGTGCAACATGTTGGCCAGAGGCAGACTGCCTGCCTCATGCTCGCCTCTTACACCCACCACAAACACACAGGAAGGCACATACAGAAATAACCAATGTGACTGCAGTTTGTTTGCTCTTTTTCCAGGTATTGATCACGAAGAAGCACTTTCAACAGCAGCTCCTCTTATTTTCCATAAAAAGCACATATATAGACCTGAATCAACTAGATATAGAAGCTACAGTAAGTTTTAGGCGGTTCAAATGTGCATTAGAGTGCACAGAGGATAAAACAGTGAGCAGGACAGTGTGATCCTGTTGTGAGAGTGATCAATCTGACTTTTCATTAACTCTTGCTCTCCTCTGATCTCTGCCTGAAATCTCCTTTTGTTCCTCCTGACTGACTCAATCTGTGAATGAGTCATAAGTCACAGCCTTAGGAGAGGCACAGCAGGAGGAGATGAGTGAAATCATTTGTTTTGTAACACCAGCCACCTTTTTATTTAGCGACTTGCCACGATGATGATCCAGCAGTATTGACCCACTTGGCACATTTAAGAGAAATTGTTAAAGGAATGACAATAAAAACAAAAACATACATTTTCTGCCTTTTTTCTTTTCTTTTTTTTCAAATTTATACATGCACAATCAGTTTTCAAGTTGGATAATTTCACCTGAATTTGGCATGAAAACACATTTACTGACAGGTTAGGAAGAGCCAGTAAACCCTGTGATGTTTGTATAGACCCACTGTGCTGCTGTAATTTCTAACATTCACCTCAGTCCACTTCTGTTATCAACAGTAAACTCCTGATTCAGTTTAATTTCCTGTTCACAAGGAAGTGAAATATGTTAAATATAGCCACAAGATGTGATTAGTGGAGCAGAGGCACCAAGTGACAGTATGATGGATGAAAACAGCACTGAGGGTTTCTGGAGCAAATTCTGGCTATAAATTGAGAAGTGAGTGTTTTAAAACAGAAACTTGTGAGCTATGATCTAAAAAATGTTCAAATGCTCCTTAGAACTGAAGTGAACAGCAGAGTCAGGTGATAACTGAGAATATATTTCCATGGACAACCTCTTTTACACCACACATAGTCATTTGATTCCGTGTTAATGTATAAGTAAAATATGGATTAAAGCAGTTCTAATTAGGGCCTGACCGATATGTTGATTTGCTGATATTATCAGCCGATATGGGCCTATTGCAAATATATCGGCATCGGCACATATGGTCTCCAATATGCACTAATATTTTTTAAAAAATTGCTTGTACTAGTGATTTAAAACGCTGTTACATAGTTTGTCCAGCAGACAGCGGGTGGTTATTTGAAAACTAATGAGTTAAGTTTTTATTGTTCAGTGCACTTATGTTTAGAATTTGTTAAAATGCCAAAATCAGCCAATATTAGGTGATTGTGATCAGAATACTCTTGGCTTCCCAATATTGGTATCAACATCAGCCCCACAAATCCCATTTTGATCAGGCCCTAGTTTTAATGATGAAGAACAAGATGTCTAGGTGAGAACTAGGCAATTAGAAAATCATTTCAGTTTCAGAGCACCGCATTAATTCCTAATGTGAGACTATGCTAACACTGGACATAAAAATGCATCCTGGACCTGGACACGTTATCTGAATGAGAGAAAATGCATGTTAGTGTTGGGTGTAAATGCATGCAGAATTCATTGAGATAGGACTGTGGTCAGGTAAGCCATGGTCACGTGATAATCAAATCTCAGCAAGTTTAAACTCATACAGCATTACCACATATTTAAGAGAAGAATCCACCCAACAAGTTGAAAAGTCACCTAATGCCGAGGTCAGACTACATGATATCAGCCTGACCGGGAAGATGTAGGGAGTCAGGTATGCTCAGAGGCGATCGCTGAGCAGCGGGCGCGAAGATCAATCGTTTCGTCTCAAGTAGTGGTCATAATGGACGCTGCATCCAAGATGCCTCAAGACCTCACAACAGAAAGACTAGCATGTTTGATTTTTTGTTTAACTCCCACAGCGGCTTGTCAGCAGTAGTGATAGTAGTCAGGTGCGAGCACCTTCTTTCCGGTACGTCATGAACTGCAAACAATGATTGATTGGTGAGCAACATGTAGTCTGTCATGCCTCTTGGCAACAAATTTATGACTCTTTAATTGCCTAATGTGACACAGTGAACATTTTAACAGACAAAATATCTTGTAGTCTGACCACTGCATTGCTCCGCCCCATTTCTGCTAGTTTAAACAAGTCTTGCAACAGCTAAGGGTAGTAGCAGCACCAAGACATGGGAGCTAATGGACTTAGGATGCACCGTGTCTGTTGGCAAGTTATCCAGCTCCGCCCAGCTAATTTACCTGCTGAGATCAAATCTGAATGCTTTTTAATACCAGGTGTAAGTGGATTAGATGTAATTATCCAGATCTAGTTGCAGGTCACATGTTCAAACACCAGGTGTTTCTGCATTCAGAGCCTGAGGGACATTCCCCTGAGGCCATCGATGAACTCTTGAACCCTGACATGCAATTAAAGGCCTTATACTAAAGATTTAATGAGCCTGTTGGTGGCATCAACATCTGTTCCTTGCTGGACCAAACATAAAAGCGCTGCCTTCATCATCAATCACAACACACAAGGCTTTAGTGCTTTCGCTGCACTTCCTCAGCAGCCTTGAAGATCAGGTCACCACGTCGCAGCTTCGAGGCCACGTCTTGTATCAGATGTGGGGCTGCATTAGAATAAATGTCAGTGATGTGTAACGCCACGGACGGGTTGAATTCACCAGTCCTCTTTAAACCGCTGCTAGTGAACAGTCAAGACTCGCTTACAAAAGCAGAGGAGAACAGAACATCCCTTTCATCTCCTGCCAGCTCCGTCACCAGGGGACGCGGTGTAGTGCGTGAGATAAAGGCGGAAGGAGAGAGTGAGGACGAGAGGAGATGGGGAGAAGAAATGTTAGATTAATGTTAAGACGAGGAGAGAGAAGGCCTGTATAAGCAGCTAGGAGAGGAAAAGGGCAGGCCCAGCACTTTAGAGAGAAGAAATCAAAATACAGTGCAGTGTGCTCACAGGAGGATGTAGGAGGGGAAAAGATGCCATGTGAGGGTGAGAAGGGGGGATGGGGGGAGGTTGGGTTGGTGTTTTTCCTCCCTCTGTGTGTGCCCGTCTCCCGTCGGAGGGTTGGACAGAGCAGAACGAAAGCTGTGGGAGCACCATGTGCCAGGGCTGCAGATGGCATGGCATTGCTGTCAGGAGTACGACTGGCACTCCTTCTACTGTACCACTCACACTGTACGCTATACCAACCTTCTGAATTAACTCACAGCTGAGAGAGAGGGACAAGTGGAGGATGGGGGAAGGGGTGAGTCAGTAGAGAAGATGCAGTGGCTGAAATGGGTGGGGGTGATGGACAGAACTCTTAAATATGAAGGGATTATATGACAGAGGAGGGACGACTGCAAAGGAGAGTGACAAGTACAGAAGGAGAGGAGAAAAATGCTTGCCTCTGTGACTTCTGAGTAGTGAAGGAAGGGTTTTCAGAGCTGCATTTGTTTTGTTTTATTTGGATTTTTCATTATGAGGAGGAGCATGTTGAGAAATCCATTCCAGACCAAACTGATTTATATCAGAGCCGTGACAGGCCCAGATGACTCCTGTCAAAAGAGAAAATGAGATTCAGTCTTCTGTCAGGAGGAAAAGGAAAGAGAGGGGGCAGCCAAGGACTTGAAGGGAGGGATGGAGAGGTGGAAGATGAGGACATGAAGGCAAGCCAATATGTTTTATTGTGCTTTCTATCATATCTATTTTTGTCATGACTATTTTAACTCTGGCACTGTCCGGGAAACTGGTGCAGATGAATGCATCAGTTTCCCAAAAAGTACAGTACAACAAAAACAGAACATCCTGAGGACACAAAGGGAAGAACATAGAGAAGAATCTATAAACAGAGAATCAATAGAGAAGTAAATAAAGAATTGAGTCGACAGCTACAGTATGTTAGCAGCTCTGTGTGAGCTAAATGCTGACGTCAGCTCACAGTGATCATGCTAACATGCTGATGCTTCGAGGAAGTGGGCTGATATTCACAGTGTTCACAATCTTAGTTTAATGTGTGAGCATGTTAGCATTTACACACACAACAAGTAATGAGGATACCAGATAAACAAGCGGAAATTTGCAATAGCTGTGACCAGCAGCTAAAAATGTTACAATCATCTTAGGTATCATATGTTATCATAAAGTTACAACTGCATCAAAATGAAAATTACTGTCTACAGTCTAAAAGTAGGGGTGGGGCAAGTCATGACCATTAAATGTATATGTGTGTGTTTCAATAAAATTTGGCCACATTACGTGACCGACCTTTGCGCTAAATCTTGTACAAGTCTGTGAATCCATTTGTAACTGATGCTTCTTTCTGCGATAGGCCACTCCCATTTCCACGCCCCTTTAAGCCAATTGGCATGGCATGAACACAAAAACACATCCTCACGCACTCACACACACACACACACACCCTTGACCTCCATGCCAAATTTCAACCTCCTAGGGCAAAAACTGTGGCTGCCAAAAGGTAAGGAATTTTTGTGGACCCACCAACCAACAGAGCGACCTATAGAGGAACCGTCTGAGTTATTATAATACATTTTGAGATTGACATGAATGTGTGTAGCCAAAATTCTTTGTAATCCAGATAGTGGTTGACACATTTTCGACAAAAAGATTGTGGCGCAAGACAAAAATCAGTGTGGTTGATTCTCTGGGCACCGTCGATGACACCAAAGTCTATAAGCAAACCTGTTGCTCTTGATATGGGAGAGGCCGTTCAGATGTTTTATTGATGTTGTAAAATAAGTCTTTAGTCTTTTAGGCGCATTTAATGTGATTAGTGTCTCTGATGTGCTAAAAACGACCAACATGACATCTGTTTAAAACATTTACACACTGTCCTCCCAGTAGTTAACCAGCTGGGAACAAACAGTGAAGATTTGTTTTCAACCACCTTCGGCAGAACAGCCTTTATCACATCGTGTTGGGACCTCAGGGATCTATTGTAATTCTTCCCTTGTGTTTGCATGTGTTTGTTATATGTGTGGTACAGTATGTATGTGTGTGATTTAGATTGCTGGATCAGGTTTTGATATGAACTGACACTCCTGTGAAGTAATGAATACGTTGAAAATGTCTGTCAGAGCTTTTTTTAGTCCACGGTTGAAAGTCGTGGCATCAGCTGAGAGGAAACTGAAACAGATGCCCTTTTCTGACACCCTCAGAGAGAGAGAGAGAGAGCGAGGTAGAGAGGGAGCAAGTGCGAGAGGAAGATAGAGAGACTAATGCAGAATATTCGTCCTCTGTAAGCCATCAGTAATGAGAGTTTGCTGAAGCTATTTGCGCATATCTAACACCTCGTGATCCAGTGGACAGTTCAGAGTAAACCAATTGGCTGTTTATATTTATCCTCTGAGCTCCGTGCTGATAAAAAGCCATGTTGGTCGCTATCTGAGCTTTCCTTGCTCGGTCTGCTCAGGCCTGACACTGAATGCTTCATTACATGCGCCGCCGGGGGTCGACATTGAAAACCCGTCGGTGGCAGTGAGTGAAATGTAAAGGTTATGTTGAGCCTGTTTTGCTGATGCAGCACTGAGGGTGATCCACAGAGGAAAAGGTTTACCTGCACTTTTACACCAGTGCTGTCAAATAAAAAAAGATCAATTAATTTAATACTGCTATTATGATAAGTTTCTATTAACAATAGATCAAATGACTTCTTGTAAATGAAAGGGGCCACTTACAGTGATTAACCCACAATTATCACCCAAATCCGCAGTTTCTCTCTACAAGCATTCAGTCAGCCTTCTATTCAAATGTAGTGCAAATTTTAACCAAATTTTCAGAAAATACAAACTGATGCTTGTTTCCATCAGTTACTGCAGATATAGAAGTTTGATGCATTACGATAAACAGTACGGGGGGCTCCCAGGTCATTAAACCGTGCAGAAGAAGAGGACGCAACAGGATGATGTCATTAAGGAGTACCAGTGCAAAAAACGTGATGGAATTTTAAGATTCTTTTTTTAATGTATGAATTTGGAGGAAGGTTTCAGTCTTCTTATCCTCTCTACACGGATCCAGTGTTTTTGCCTTTTGCTAGTCTTTGCCTCCTCAGTGGACGTTTTAAGTTACTTGCATCGTATGTTTCACAATTTATTGACTAAGTCTATTTCCGTTGCACTTTGTAGCAATTTGTGTTTATTGATACATCAGCTCTACCACTGTACCAAGCATAAACATGTTTTTGCAATATTTTTATTTTAAAATTTCCAGACTGGATAGACACAAGTTAATAGAAAAGCATTTAATATTTGGGTTTTACATCCTGCAGCTTTATTCTTTTATTTTACTCCCATTGCTCTCATCTGCATAGTTATTGCCCACGGCAGGCAACTGTATTTAGCACAAAGAGCTATAAAAACCCACTGTACATCGCTGAGCGAGAGAGTGAGGGGAGTCTGAAGCTGTTGGGACAAAAGTTATCACGCCTAGAAAAATAGTTCCTTACAAGTGCTGACTTCCTGGCTCAAATATAAGCTTGAAGAAGGACATCTTTTTACACAGGGGTTCTTTTTAATTAACGTCACACATTTTCAGGTACTCTCTATAACGTTTATTGACTATGGACAAAATGCAAACAAGCATAATATCTCAAAGACAGTTTTATCTGTAGTTATGGTTGTGTTTACGGCAGGAAAATCAGATTTAAGGTAATTAGAGGTTGTAAAGTGTGTTTACCATTTCTATGATGTTTTGGCTGCTTTGTCCAGGATGATACAGACTGTTGGAAGGAAGCTCTCATCCATATTTTGTATCACCTGATGGTTTCCATACTGTGTGTTTTGTGACTGATTTCCAAACACAACAGGCTGCCAACACGTGGTCGTATCGTTTTTGGAAATGATGAAAGCTCATGCTTTAGCCACTAATTTACTTCAGGTACTTAGCGGAAAAGCTTTACTACCTCACAGATTACGGCTGACTCCATCAGATTCTGAGCCAAACCATTTGGCAGTTTTCTCTGCCGACCTTTCCAAAGGCTCTCTCATTTATCTTGTGGCCGATATAATGCAAAAGCATGCTTCTCACAGCTAATGTGCATATTATCCGAACAAATATGAAGAAATACGGGAAGTGGATCGATATTAGCTAACACAGCCTTCATTTTACTTGCCAGTGTTTGACTTGACAGTGTATAGAGCTGATAGAGGCAATTCGTTTGACAGCAGCAGAACATGGTAGCCAAAAATCTGCTGAGCTGAAGGCAAGAGTCTGCCCAGTGTCCATGGATGACATGACCAATCAGATAATGGCCTAGTTAAGGGCCACAACAAAATTATTCTTCTGTCAGGGAGTTCAGCTGCAGTTCAATAAAACTCCCTTTTAGCCTTCATTAAACTGCACTTATCTACTATCTGAATGTCTGTTTTTACTCATATGATTAATAATAATATAGAAAGTCCTGGATCCTCCTTTGGCCCTCAGACATGTAAGGATATGAAAAAAAGAACAGTAGATGCAACGAGTTAAATAAAATGACTCACGGAACTCCTCATTTCTTTAAAGGGCTTAAAAAAAACACAAAGACCCACCCTGAGTTCCAGGCGCTTCCAGCACAGCTTAAGTTCTGGAAACTGCGGTTTGCAATGGAGAGCATTAACTGATGTCATCTTTGGTGAAGTCATAGAGAAGATAGCTTCCTCGCTTGTATAAATATTTAAGTAGATGAGCATTAACCCTGAGTCAGTAACTATTTTAGGAGAGCAGAACAATGTAGGATGGTGCAAATGATAGAGTAAAATAAAAGATTGACACAGCTAGGACCTTTGCGACACAAGTGTTTGAGGATGTGTGGTAAAAGCGTAGCAACTGAAGTAAGGGGTAGTCGCCAAGACATGCTGCTGGAAACAATCAGGACACTGTACATTCAAAGTTTAAATCCCTGAAACAATATGCACACCCTACAGCAAACACGAGTAAGGGGTTAGATCTAAAAGAATAATCTGGCTACTTTATCTCACTTTCACTCCCTGGATCAATGCTGCACTGTGGTTAATCCATGCAAATATGTTTAATGTACCAGCAGTTTCCAAGCATGACAGGCAGTGTTTGTGTTATGAGAGAATCAATGTGCCAACATGGGGTTCTTGCAAGTGGAGCAAGACAAATGCTGTGAGGTTAGAATTGCACATGTGAGGATATATAAGAGGCTTTCTTAAAAGAAAAGATTGACGCTGCTCTTATTTGTCTGATAAATATGAAGCTACAGATAACAGCCAGGCGATTAGCTTAGCATAGAGACTGAAAACAGCTTGGTTTTTTCTACAGGTAAAAAAATATCTGACAACACTTAAGAGCCTGCTTATGACCCTTTCACACGCTTTTGCATTTGGATTTTGTCTTCAATGGGAATGAGTATAATGGGCCTTTCCTGAATGAAATGCCTCGGGATTACTTTAACTGTCACCGTTCCGATCAACAGTGATGGAAACACGACCCCCAGGAGTACGCAGGTGAAGGACCTGGATTTAAACTCTTGCTGTGAGGCAACAGTGCTAACCACTAAGCACCATGCTGCCCATACCCAGGTGTTTGAAAGGCAAACTTGTCCGTATTTCTGTATTTACATATTTCGTCAAGGGTACCAACAACAGCAGAGGAGTTAATTATGTATTTTTAAAGGTTTTACCTGGGTTTTAAAAAAACTGCATATAAGCACTAATTTTAGTGTAAAGAATGTATCTTTAACAGAGTGCTTCCAGCTCAGCCTGCTCTGTTCTGGTGCCCACTCGGACGCCGCTCCCCAACAGCTTTCTTCAGATATAAAAACCGCCTCCTCACAGCAATTCAAAGTAAACACCAACACTCCCTGGGTCTAGGAGCAGTCAGCTAGCTGCACAGCTAACAGAGCTAACTAGCAGCCACAGCAGTTACGGGTTATTCCAGGAAATCACAGAGTTAAAGCAGAGCAGCCGGAGAACATCAGAGGCAATTTTTTAAAATCGGTGAGACTTGTGTGTGTGCTGTAAAACTGTAAGCACTGTGATCCTGCCTGTTCACTTGTTACCTCATGCAGAAACTGGTGATTGGAAAAGCAGAATGATTGACACAGAGACATCCTTCACCCTATATAGCCTACAAAACAAGTCAGTGTACCGTCAAAGTGATTTGAAGCTATTTTTAATGAGGTTAAGCAGTTGCATGTAACTGCAAGACACACACAGTCAAGCAAGAGCAATAAGAGGGAGTTAATCATGAGGATGAGGCTGCATTAGTCTTCCGCTACAGTGACACACAATCAAAGGAATCATCTGCACCACTTGTTTTATGTGAAATGTTACTTGATGAGAAGATTAGCTTTTCTAATAATAAATCACAGCAGTCATTATGTATGTTT
>JAQFJA010000024.1:16917063-16930959 GCA_029874485.1 Naso brachycentron | reverse complement strand
AAATCACAGCAGTCATTATGTATGTTTCCTGCAAGAGGAGCGGCCTATTTTATGTCCCTTGTGTCACATTTTGAGGGCTGTGAGAGATCTTAGAAACACTTATCTGCTGCTTTAGGAGAGTGACAGCTTCCTCTAAACATCGTTGGGTAAATAAAAAACCTCTACAACAGCTATGAAACGAAGGGCAGCAACTTCTCAGAAACTGACACACAAGAAGACAGAAAAAGAAAGAAAGATGATATTGCAGGTGTTGGCTGGTGAAGGTGGAGTAAATGCTGTGTCATGTCAGCGCAGACAAGCCCTTGTGATAAATCAAGCTAGTAGCTGTAGCTCTGTCCCTCTTCATAACAGAAAAGGGCATTTGCAAAACGCTTTGGGTGGAGCTATTCTTAGTGAGCCTGGAGAGACCTGCTACACTGTCCGAGAGCTGTGACGTCAGCGCGTTGCAATGGATTTTGCTCAGAAAATGCATGTGTGAGGCGATGACTGTGCATGGTTCGTTTGTCTCTGTAAATAAATCCGTTACGGGATTGGACATTTGTAAAGAAGAGACAGTCAAAGGTGAGAGGAAGGCAGGGCAGCTCTGCTCAGAGTGGAGGTGAACAAAGACAGAACGGCGAAGAAACTGAGGGCGGAGGAGTGAAGGACGATGGTCAAAGATAGAGGGATGTATGAGGAAATGAGGACTGTGTCTGAGTATGAGTGAGAGTGATGGGTCTCTCCATCTGCCATTATCTTCCAGCAGAACTAATTACAAGGTGATGGACAGCAGACTAATCACCAAGGCCACGGGTGGCTTTAAATTAGCCGGATCATGGTGTCGTGCCTGGTGTGATGGAGACGGACAGGAGAGGAGGAAAGGAGGGGGGGGAGTTAAACATGCATTACAGGGGAGCTGAGGAGGAGAAAAATGATAAATTAAGCAAAAAAAAAAAAAAGCTTCACTTCCATTCCTCGCTCTGTCTGCTCATCCTCTTTGTTCATCGCTCTCCTCTTGTCTTCCAAACCTTCTGTTATTTTCCTTCGGCTGTGTCTAGATTTTATTTTCTCAGTGCTGTCTCGGTCTCCGTCTCTGTCCTCCCGTGCCCCTGTCTCTGTTGTCTTATTTCCTGCCTTTTTTGTCTCTCAAATCTGCCTTTCTGTTATTCCTCCCAGGCTTTGGCGCTCTGTCAGCTAAATGAAAGCGAGTCTCTGTGCGGGCTCTGTTTTTTCAGACATGATGCTTCAGGCAAACCAGTGGGGTTCCTGAGCATGTGTTAACCACTCCCACTCACCGCACCTTTCATTCCATATTCAAGCATTGGAGACACACACACACACACACTTTCACACACTCACACTTGACAGCTGCCTTGCATCTGTTAAGTTGTCTCGGTTTTAGACATTCAGATATATTTCAGTTTTTTTTTTCACTCCTTTTTCTCTGATTTCCTGTGTTTTGTCTATTTATGATGCTCCTTAAATCTGCCAGTGAGACAGTTCCACAGAACGAGAAAGAGACAGTGACACTTAATGGCCGCACACAAAGCCAATCTCCCAGCCTCAGCTCATTCTCTGTCCCTGTCTTCACATCAAGTCCCTTATGAAGACAAATCTATCTTGTCTGCATCGCTAATTTCTTTTATGCAGTCAGGTCTCATTATTCCTCGTCTCTCATCTCTCATGTGCTAATAAAAAGCAATGGGAACGCTGCAATTTTAATCAAAACACGAATCAGCAAGCCATGCCTGAAAATCTGTTGATGTCAGAACAGGAACTGACTTTTATAGAGAGGTCAAAGTTCAGGGTCAACTCAGCATCCCTGGAGCTGGCAGGGTCTAAGGATTCTGCTAATGGGGCATCTTTAAAAGCTTACGTAAGTGCTTCACATGAACTGACATATACACAAACAAGCATAAGGACTTGCAAATAAAAACAGGTTGAACACAATTCAAATTTATTATGATTTCTTATGATGCATCTTGATGCATCAGCTAACTCAGCTTGTTTTACGGCCTCTGGCAGGTTATTCCAGAGCTGAGGAGCCACTACAGGACAAGCCATGACCATGGCACTGCCAACATGCCACAGCGGGACGTTCTGCAGGGTCTGGTGGTGCTCCGAGGAGTGAGAAGAGATATGTGTAGGAGAGAAGTGTAGAAAATTAGGATAGAGCAGGGAGGCAGTGTGTGAAGCTGCATGGCTGGGATGGTCGCAGTGGTTTCTAACCTTTTTGGCTTTCGACATTGTCTTCAAATCATTTTGCATTAAATGTTTTAATGTTTTTTTTCTCTAAAAAAAAAAATCCATTTCAATTTCCAAGAGCCTAAGGTGGCATTTTGCTTTACTTGACTGTCAGTCCATTTGCATTTTAATTTTTGTATCTTGTGTTAGGTTTTGTATGTAAGACTGCTTGTTGTTTGTTTGTAACTTTGTTTAATTGTGCTACTGCCTGTCTTGGCCAGGGCACTCTTGAAAAACTGATTTTTAATCTCAATGAGTTCTTCCTGGTTAAATAAAGGTTAAATTAAAAAATAAATAAATAAAAGCAAATATATTCATTTCACTATCACTTATTATTTAAAAAAAAAAAACCAGGAAATCCTCACACCAGAGTTTACTAATCATTCCCACTCTCGCAGCGACCCTTGAAAAAAAGCAATGCCTGCATTTGACCCTTTGTCAAAATGTCTTCCTTTGCGTTGGTGGTTGGCTGCACCACGAACAGCAGTGCCAATATTAGACAATCCTGCAAAATCCTGGTTACACTGCATGCCAACGCCAACAAAACATCTGCACATGGCAACTATGGTATGAATAAGGTGTGGGAAAAAAACAAGGCTACAGCAGAAAAGATGTAGTTAAAATTAGGCAAAGCTAGCACTTGTTTATGGTTAATAAAAGCATTCTGATGGAGTTTCCTGGATGTAATTTAAATGCCCTACATGCACTAAACGGCATTCCCCTTTCTACTCTGGCATGGTCAAAGATCTTAAATTAATTAATGATAGATTAATGAAGTTCTGAATCATTTATAATTCCTGAATTTACAGGCTGGACCACTATTTGTGACTAGTTTAACCAAAAAAAATGTTAATTAGCCGGTAATTTAGAAGAAAAAAGCAAAATCTGAGGAAAGCAATATGTGTTTCTGCCATCCTCTCCTGTTAACCACCTCACATTTTGTCTGATTTATCCTGCGGTCCCTTCAGGGGTCCAGACCTCAGGGTATTTGTCATGATAACACAGGACACAAACCGAAACCCTCAGACTCACACGTCTCATTGTGTCATTGACTGGGACACCTTGGCTCCAGTGATGTTATCTTGCTGTTTTTAATGGGGTCTCTGTCTGTCTGTGTCCCCGCCTAGCCCGCTCCGATGATCCCATCATTATCACACCCTTAATGCATCTCACCACACTCTGCATTTCCTCTGGCATGCTATCCATCTGCCTAATGGGCCAGTAGGGTGCGGCCGGCCAGTCATCACTTGTGCACACAGCATTTTTGTGTGTATTTGCACAGTTACGCACCTTTTAACCATTGTTTGCACCAAATATGTCTTTAGAAATCTACCTATATTCAGCCATCGTTTACTCCCACTTGTTCATTTGAAGTCGCCTCTATTCCTATGTTTGTGTTTCTGCTTCTCATGTCATTGCTAACCATTATATCTTTTGTGTGTGTGTTGTGTTTGGGTTATCTAGCTCGTGTGTGTTTGTGTGTAAGTGCCAGTGAACTCTCTCTAACTGCGTCAGCCATTAGGCCATTATGGACTGTAACTGAATCCTCTGATAGCTCCGCTCTCGTCCACTGCTGGAGGGCAATGATGGATGGGTGTGTGGAGGGATAAGAGTAGTCATGTAGCAGGACGGTTGTAAAAACAAATACAGGAGTGGAGTCTGTAGTGAGGCGTGCAGGAGAGGTAGAGGGCATCTGAGGTGATTCCCACTGTACCAGGCTGAGCAGACTTACGATCGTAGAAGACGGGAAACAGCTTCGACCTTGCTGCTCTGCTCTGAGATGAGTCATGAATTGAAAAATAAAAGGCTTGTCAAGCTTGCCTTTGTTCCTCTAACTATTACAGAGTGTGTGTGTGTGTGTGTGTGTGTATCCATCTAATAACTGACAGTATTTTCAATGCAAAGAAGGCAACTTAACGGGTTCGACAAAAGAAAACAACTAAATAACAAAAACGACATTATATTCAGTAAGTCTGCAAAAGCAAGCTAACAAAATGCTTAAGAATCTAAAAACTGATCTTATTGTTGGAGAGAATATGCATAAATTCTCAGGTCTCCTAAAGAACCTTATGAATAGTGGTGGGATGGTGGAGAATGTGATGCTACTCTTAGGTCACGTTTAGATGAAAGCAGCCATGCTAAAAACAAAAAAGTCTTTTCTTTGCATCTTTAAAAAAAATCTGCATTTACACGAACAACGAGAGTGCAACAACTATAGTATGCATGCCAGGCCAGTAGTTGGCAGTGTAAGTTTGGAATGACATACCATCAGAAGTTGCTGAAATTCCTTACTTCCTGTTGCTACTAATTGTATCATTACCGTAACCAGAGCCACAAATAAAAGAAATTCAGCCATAGTTTGAGTTCTAAAATTATTTTGCAATCGCTCAAATCCACCCCAGTAGACTATCATCGTATACGACTTGCTTTGGGTGCACTGTGGAGTGTTTAATCGGACTTTGGTAGTGGCTGTTGCAGAATGCATTGACTTGTGCTTGCGTTAGCATTAGCTCTCTCACAGGCTTTACAGTTTGCCAGTTTACACAGCCAGAAAGAAGGTTGTGATTTCAAAAGATTCCACTCTGGAATTAAAAGGTTTTAAAAGTTTGCGGTTTCAGGGGCGCCAGCACACTGTTGTCATGTAAAAGAAAGACAAACCGCAAAAAAAGTGTTTAGTTTGATGCAAAAAACTTAGTCTTAGTCCTGTTCTTTGGTTCTTAGCATTTTGACAGGTCACAGTAGGAAAAGCACATAAACAAAAGAATTATTAGCTAAATTCCATCTAGCTGATTCAAATTCATCACTCTTGTATTGTGCTTGATAACTTGCTGTCACACCATGTATATTTGCATGCACATTAATATACTGTCTTGGTCCTGGTTATGTTTTTTTTGTTTTTTTAATGCTTTGTGAACCACAAGCTGAATCCCATCTACTGTAGTTCCATTATATCTGACAGATGGTAGACTTCTCTAATAAAATTTCAGCATCTCAGACCAAAACCACCCTGATAGATAAATAGTGCTACAGGTACAAGGAGAAAATATGTTTTTATGATTTTGGGGTGAACTGTTCCTTTAACTTGCTATAGAGTGCATATTATTCATGCATCAATTAAAAAAACTAAAATGAAATATAAAAAATGTAAATTTTTCCTATGTGCAAGCAAGAACACCCATAGGAGTGTGCAAAAGTGAAAATGAAAATTGGATTATTATTTCATTTCACTCAAACAACACATACATATGTGAAAGTGAAATATGTTATTGTGGATTTACATTTTCATTTTTAAGTTTACATTATCATTTTAATAAAGTCTTCTATGGGCCTCTGTACATCATGTGATATACCATTTTCAGTTTGTATTTGTTTTCATTTTGGGAAGATTGTCAATAGTAACTGTGTATAACATTGTGTATAATACGTAATTGTGTGTTTGTTTTTTTAATTGTATATATATAAAGGACTGTGATAAACTTTGAGAAATATTCAGAGATATTCAGGATGTACTTGGACTGATGTAATTTGAAAAAAAACTGCAGGGGCATTTAAATGTTAAAAAGTTTAATGTGGTTATAATTAGCCCAAAGACCTCTGCTCCTTCTTTATTTTAATTGCATGTGATCAAGCAAAGTTCATGTCTACAGCTGTGAGGCTTGAAGCAGTGACTCACACACACAAACACACGCACTGTACTGCCAGCATCCACCAGACACACATGCAGCTACAACCGCTAAATACCAAAACACATTGATTGTTATTGAATTTGTCCATCCCCTGATGTCCATGATGAATTATTTAGTGTTTTGCACTTGCATTGTTGATGGGCAAGGCCGTACCTTCTGCAGCGTGTCTCTGAGGCTCAAGGGGGAATGGCAGGTCGAGGACCACCAACTGCATTTAACGCACACGCACACACACACATACACACACACACCCCGTCTTCTCTTTCTATAGTCTCACCTCTTCTCTACTTTACCCCCATCCTCCTCCTCGTACTGCAGCCGTGCCCCTCATGCCTGCCCTCCCCTTGTCTCTGTCTCTCACTCCTGACTCACCCTGCCTCCCAGCTAATAGTGCCTGACTCATGTTATTCACAGAGCTGTCTCTGTGTCAAGGGCAGACTCAGGGGAGAGAGCGGGGAAGGGGGGAGGAAGGGGGTAAGAAGGAGTCAGAGCAGGGAGGCAAAGGGTGGGATGGGAGCACTAGGGGAGATATGACAGTGGAGAGATAAATGAAAATTCAATCTGATATAGCATCAAATAAATGAAAACTCTTGAAGGGAGGGAAGGAGTGATGAAACAAAGAAGAAAGAAAGGGATGAAGAGAAGTGAAGCAAACCTTCAAGTGCTTGTGGTGTCATGTTTGAGTGATCGGATATCTGAGCATCAGCAGGCATTAGTGGACAAAAAGCTACGTGTTTTAGTGTGTGTCTTTACTAATGTAGTTACTCAGACCTTAGCTGATCTCAGAGCTGCTGAGAAGCGCTACAGCAAAGTTTATAGAAGTACAATTGCACTGTACGGCATTTCCAGTTGGTTCAGGTTTAGATATCTTGACCTCAGTTCCGCTGCTCACATCCTCCCAAATGGCCTCTGCGGTATCTGTCGCTCACTTGATCTCTGCATCCTGCCCTTCTGTCCTTCCTCTCTCCTGCTGCACTCGCTGCTTTCAACACATCTGCTAAGTCAGGGGATAAGACTTAAGAAACCTCACAGGCATGCTTAAACTAAGTTTTCTCCCATTTTTCTGTTCTGCGTGTCGAGCTCAAAAGCAGCATATTGGGACATTACTCTCCTGCCCTCCAGCTCAAACTGCTTGCACGATGTTTTGTGTCTTCTCCACACTGTGAGGCATTAGTATTAGCTATTAATAGTTAGCTCACTGCCGTCCTGAGGAAGCACTGTGCAGGCTAGATTTCACTGTGGCTCTATAAAAAGGCACAAAGTGGGATGTCAGCAAAATACCCCCTCTTTGTTCTGTAGTCATGGGACTTGCTTGTCGTTTTAACTTCACTAGAAGAGACTCAAGATGTTTGGATGAATAAAATCACTACAGACATTTTTTAAGCATTTTAACATAACACCTTGTTCCTTCTTTTCCTTCCTGCAGCATGTCTTCTGCAGTCAGAGCTGGTAAACTACGAGAGAGTGAAGGAGTACTGTCTGAAGGTGCTGAGCCACCAGAGAGACCACTTCAAGGCCATGTACCGAGCCGGCATCGCCTTCTATCACCTGGGTGACTACGAATGTGCCCTACGCTACCTGCGTGACGCCAAGAACCGCGAACCCACAGGTGAGGATGAACTCTGCGTTCATGACACTCACATGAACGACAGAGGTAGATCACTGCTAGTTGAAGCAAAACACTTTCATTTTTAGGTTGTGGTACTGCACTGTCAATTCATTTATAGTTTTAAATGGATTTATAGAACACAAGTGTAGTTTAAGAACATAAAAATGTTAGTAGGGAATTTGATCAGCCATATTTTTCCGAAAGGTCTTATTATTATTAAACAATTGTTTCTCTGCAGGTACCACTGAAGACAATAAACCTCTTTCCTTTTTATCTTTATTTGAGGGTATTTTTTGAATTAATGTAGTTAGAGATAACATATGAGGAGTTTCCATTGCTTAATAAGCAGGTGGTGATTCATTTTAACTCATTATGTCTACAACTTTTTTGACAAAAAAAGTACATTAATACAAGTTTTAAGATTCCCCCCCCAAGAATTGTATTCTTTACAGTATGGAAAAGGCTTTGAAACAGATTCCCATACTGGAAAATTTAAGTAAGAGGCTAAATGAAGAAATAAAACATGAAAAGTCGAACAAGTAGATTAGTAAATTTTATAGACCTTTACAACCCTTCTGAGAGTGAGTATGGTTGATACACTCTCCTGTACACACTGTTAAAGGTCCCCTGTGGAGTTTTCGGTAAACACATTCACGTTGACATTCATAATTCTGTTGAATTATTTCTGTCCTCATGAAACACCTGCAGATCTTTGGAATAACCTAAAACCCACACTGTCTTCTTTTTCTCTGCCTGATTTCTGCTAAATTTAGGATAGCATGGTACCATTTGGCAGGGCGAGAGTTGCAGAGTTAGTGGCTACAAAGGAGGAAATGTAACATAATACAGTGAAGTAGCAAATCTGCTTCCCACGAGTTTTCATCTGTTCTCTAATGAGCTGTGTGTGCCACAGTCAACAGGCTTTTTTTATTTATTTATTTATTTATTTATTTATGTATTTATTTATTTTTGATAAGAGAGTTTGTGTTACGCAGGTTATTTCCTCTGAATGTTTTGACTGCAGAGCGTCGTTAGATTAGCAGGTGAATTCCCGTTAGAAACATTATGTATTTAGCCTTGGGTCTCTGCTTCTTTATTTCTCCTAATTGTCTTGTTTTTATTTTCGCTTGGATACATTTCTGTGGGGTAACTTTCTGTCTCAACTCTTTTTTTGTGTTTTCTGAAATTACACTTTTACTTCTGACAACCTGGGCCTCGTTTTAGCTTCAGCCTCACTGTGCTTTGATTATTCTGACATGAAAGAAGCCCAAACTTCACTGCGTAACAAATGAGATTGCTTTCATTCTTTTTATTTCAACCTTTCGGCCTCACATCCATGATACTGTGTCTCCCCGTCACAGACACCAACGTGCTGCGGTACATCCAGCTGACAGAGATGAAGATGAGCAAGAGTGGACAGCGGGAACGAGAGAGCGGCAAAGAGACCCAGGGCTAACCCTCGACCTTTTCACTCTCTTGACCCCTTAACCTTTGACCCCTACGAGCATCCCTACATCCACCCTCCCTCTCTCCGCCTCCTCTATCGACTCCTGACAGCAGCACAGCCCACAGACAGAAGAGACAGACCCGCTCACTCGGGAAACATATCAAACGCTGTCTGCAACCCGACCTCCTTTTCCTTCTCTTCCCTCTTCTTCTCCCTGTTTTCTCCCTCAGGTGCTGTGGTTCCTCTCCCTAAATGCAGACAGTTGAGCAAACATGAAAAAAAAGAGAAAAAAAACAAAGAAAATGCTGTATTATACTCATACGAAACAGTCAATGTGGTGGAATGAAAAAGGAGCTTCAGAACATACCTATGAATTATGGGACATTTGCGTGATTTAGTAAATGTTTTAAAAACATAGAATGCATTTCGTTTCTGCTCTCTTGCTCTCTCTCTTGTTCTCTCTGCCTTCTTTCTCTCCGTCTTATTTCGATCTCTGGAGGAGAATATCCGGGATGGGGAAGCTCAACCACACCGAGGCGGGTGTGTTTGTGTTTAAGTGTGGAGGCAGTTCGGAGTGTGAGCAGGGGATAGCGAGGGGTGCGTGTGTGTGTGTGTGTGTGTGAGAGACACATATCAAGACCATAGCCCAATTTGATTGTACAGCTTACCCAAACAGGGCTCATTCAGACCCCTCAGCCAGACTTTGGGACAAACAAGCACGAGGAAAAGACGAATCTGTCGCTCCTCTGTCTCACTTTTCTTTCCTGGATTCCATGGATCACAGTTTCTGGACTCTTTGTTTTTAATTCAAGGGCTAATTCAAGTGTTTGTTATCTGTTATGGTAATTCTTTTATTTGCTTTTGGTGTTTATGATACTCAGTAGTAATTAATCAGTTGTTAATTGCATCTGTGTGTGCAGCAAATTGACAAAATTCTCCATCGCTTCTTGCTGTAATGAGGTGTGCTATTACAGAAACTGGCGTGTCTTTAATCTGTTGTCAGAAGCCCTTCCTGGGTCGTGTGTTGTTGTTGATGTTGTTGAGATTGTCAAAGCCCCTCCCTCACTCCCTTTGCTCCTCCCTGTTCTCCCGTTAATGATGTCACAATGGAAAATAGCCAATAGCATCGTAGTTCAATCAACCGCCGTTGGCTCAATGGAGATCCACTTTAGAGTTTTGCAACGAGAAACACTTGCAAATTTCTACGTGGAGGTCCAACCTTTTATCTGTAATGCTGAAGCTTTCCAGACATCGATAACGCACCGAGGAGACTCTGGGCAGCGTTAGTGCAGGGAAAACAATCACATGCATCTGTCCCGGAGCACTCAGCTTTAGTGCACTTCAACAAGAGTGTGCCATTAGAGATTTCTTCCTCTTTCAGTTTATCTGTGTTTGAAAATTGTTCTAAACATAGAGCTGTGAGGACAAACAACGCACAGCATCAGCGTTAGACACTCCTGATGATATGGTTTGTGGATATTCATGGCAAGCTGTCTAAAGATACATAGATAATTTGCCACTGCTTCTCTTGTGACTTGTGAAGCTGAATCATTGATAATGCAAATATTGCTTTTACAATAGCTTTGCCACTGGCTCAAATCTGCCTGCCCTGTGTCTGCAGAGGGCTGGATTGACGATTTGCGGAAGCATGACCTGAATTTCCTTCGTTTCTGATGCCATGAAACTCCTTCCTGTGTGCAAGCACACCTCCTGCATGTAATGTGCAACTCCAGAGAGTTACTTCAGATGTATGGGATAGGAATTGTATCTGCTCTATTGCTTTCTGTCATGGCATGCTGCCACACTGTTTGCGAATACCTCCATTTTATCCATTCTGCCCTTGATAAAAAACACAGAAGGCGGTGACAGACTCTGATCACTGCAGGAGAACAGAAATCAAATAACCTGGAAAAAAAGAGGTCTTTAATAAATTACAGTAGAGTTCCTTCTTCTATTAGTCAAGGTGAGAGATGAGAGGTGATGCCAGCGCTTAAGGAAATCAAAAACGGGTTTGAAGAGGGAATCAAAGACAAAAGCTGTAAAAGATTTTACCTCCCCATATTTCCAATGACCTGCTAAGAGGTAAACAGGGACCTAAGTGTGTCAATGGGACTCTGGAGAGACGGCACCATGCGTTGAGGAGACCGGCATGATACAGAGGAGCTCCAGTGGAGGGAGAAGTAGGCCATCATCAGCCCCAGTAAACCAGCCGGAAATCCAAGTCCACTGGCAGGCGAGACACAAAGTGATAAACAGAAATGCTAGGAGCTGGAAAATTAAACATATGGCTGAATGTATGAAGACACCTAAGTGTTAACTCATACATGATAGCTGAATATCTCATTTCAAAACTCAATTTTTCTGAGAGAGATTTCTAAACATCATTGCAGAGTTTTGCCCATGCTCACACACCTATCTGCAAGATAGTGAATAAATTTATTCTCCCAAAATGTTACACTATTACCTAAAATTATCTTACTCATTCTTTCTGAATGATTTTAATTTGGTGGCTCTCTTTGTTTGGCAAGTCCCCATTGCTAATAATAGTATCTCAGAGGGCCAGTCGCTTTGGTGCAAAGCTCCAAAAATCACACCCAAAATGAAGAGAAATTCTCAAACATTTAATTTGCCAGCATCTCTCAGCTCGAAAACAACAGAGGCAGAAGCCTTCCTCACTCATGATGCATCCCTGTGCTCTCCTCCTCTTCCTCTGGCATCCCAGAGGAAATAAATCAACAAAACAACAGTGAGAAAAAGCACCTGCAGGCTTGGTCTCCATGGCTGCCTGGGCTGAGTCTACTCACCCACGGGCCCCTCGGGGATAGGTCTCCTCCTGTGGTCCTCTCTCCATGGCACCAGCCCGCCATCTTGTTTTTTTCTCGCTATGCTAAGTCATTCTAACTCAACGTGTGCTACGAGCGTCTAGGGGATCACTAGCTGCACACAGAGCTGGTTCATTTCTGGCTGATCAGCTCTTGATTAATGGCAGCGCTGACTCCGAGGTTGTTATTGCGAGCATAATCTGACAACAAGCTGTCTGCAAAGAGATGCTCGATCTCAGTGTAGCTTTGAAAACAAACAAAAAGCACAACAAAAAAGAGACGGAAAAATCAAACTACTGGCTGTGTTGTTTTTGCTCTTTTGCTTTGATGTCATTTGAGGTAAATGTTTGTCAAATGTCAGAGTAGTTTTTTGTGAATATATGATAGAAATGTACAAAAAAATATAAAAAATGGAAAGTTTTATGGTTGTGAAAAGCTTTACTTTACTGGATTACTTTATGAAAGGAAAAGAAAAGCGAGAGATAGAGAAGAGAATTTTACTAAAGCTCCTCCACAGAGCTGCTTTGTGACTGTGTCTGTATTTGTTGGTATTTCTGTTGATGTCCCTTTTGTCAAGGGATCCAGAGCCGGCTAAGAGTGTGTGCAATGCCCTTTGACCTTCCCGCCCCCGGTCAGAATGACCTTTCAGCCATCTCGTCTGTTTCGGCACAGTAAGACGACCAGTAACGCAGGAGTGGAGGAGAACTCTGAGGAACTCATTCTGGAGCACAGAGCTGCTCCTCGCAGGCACAGATCTCCTTCCTGTTGGTTTCTGTGGCAATGGAGACAATAACTGGGACGTGAAGCTGGGGACGTCAAGGCTATGACTGCGTTTTTGTCTCTCGCCTCGCTCCCAAGAGGCCTTTTTCCATTCAACATCCAAACATCACAGGCCTCCATCACTGGTTTTACCGAACTGCTAGCCCAGGAATGCACTATTGATTGGTAAATGAAGATTATGAATAAAGTTTCAAACAAAGATGAACGCTGTTGTTTTGTGATTAGAACAAAGTCTTTTTACAGGCGTTGGGGAGGATTTTTGCACATGTTAAAAACAAAGCTGTACCCCTCTGGAGTATTGGTTGGAGCAGAAGACTACAAATATGAAAATGAAAAACTTCAGAGGTGTAAAGACGTGAGATGATTTTTTGAGCCCTCTCCTCATGTCTGCTTGAGGTTAACAACTAGAAGCTACATGAGCTGCTGCTAGCTTGTGCAGCCAAGTAAATCATCTCAAGTTGCATTGTGGGTAATGAAGGCACCAAGTTTTAACAGGAAGAATGTGTGGAATAAAAAAATATCTGTGGTCCCGCTGCATTGACTTTAATGTGTGTTTTTTTTTCTTTTTTAATTTTCTTTTTATTCGTTTTTTGTTTTTACCGGCCATCATAAGTCCCACAATATATTAATAAGGGTACAATGCTAAATATTTTAAAAGGACACTTCAGTTTTTACATAGGAGGAAGAAAACATTGTATAATGTTTCCATGGCTCTGGATGAGTTACCTAAAAAGTTATTTTCCGTAAAAACAGCAGTTAAGAAGGTCTCTCGATAATGTTCCTACAAGCTTTTCTGGAGCTTTCGATCATATTACATGATCATCAGTAGATTAAAGGTGCTCAGTGACACTTGCTGTTCAAATGTTTTTTGTTTTGTTTTGTTTTTTTAAGCGCCTTTAGGACTTGCCATCTATAATTCCTAAATGCCCAGTTTATTAACAATCCATTCAGTAGCTCTTCTTGAGCTTTCAAACAGGTCACCTCAGATTTAAGTTGACAAAGTGTCACTAAATAGTAGATGTTTTTTTTCTTAGCACCTCAATGACTCCATGTTCATATTGACTTTCAAATTTCATTCTGCTGAAGATCATGTGGATATTACTGACAGCAATGAGGACAAGGCAAGTTTATTTGTGTAGCACCACTGAGGCTCAAGGCAATTCAAAGTTCAAATTTTTAAAGATTAAAAGAAATTGCTTGTTAAGGACTATTAAAACAAGAACAGTGGCTTAATGGACCCGTTTCCCTTAACTTTACAGATGTGCAACATGTCAAAACCTGACTCAGCAGTTAATCAGGTATTATCCAGTGCAGATGTTAAACAAAGAG
>JAQFJA010000024.1:16897145-16910619 GCA_029874485.1 Naso brachycentron | reverse complement strand
TACATAAAACTTCACAGTGAAATATTTCAACACGGGTACGGTGAAGTGTTAAAAACTTTGTTCGGACTCCTGGCACCACGTACAGGACAAAAAGTTTACTCATCCAGTGAAGAATTTCAGCTGCCAACTCTTACTGAAGTTAATAAATGAACAAGAATTAATCACATGTTCCTTAAATGCTTCAAATTATTTGTCCGTTACTTTTGTTAGTTTTGTGAGGTGCTCCTGGCGGAGGAGGCATGGGCATGCTTCCATCTGACGGTGACCTGTGGTGTCCCAGAGTTTGAGCTCGGGGTCGTATCGCCCCGTCTGATGGGGTCCGCCTGTGTCCTCTGTTCAGGGCCATGGCTGCAGACACGTGGGTGGGTGTGAGTGACTGGTTGGGCTCCTTCTTGAAGCTCTCTGCCCGCAGGTCCAAGAGCGGGTTGAGGGCAGGAGCCGGTGCTGCCGCTGGTGTTTTGAGCCCCGTCATCGGGGTCAGGGGGTAGTCGTCTGGGTCGGAGGGGAGGAGGGACTTGGTGGAGTTGCAGTCAGACAGAGAAGACAAAGAGAGGAGTGTGACGGAGGGAGAAGGGTCCATGCAGGGGAGTGCTGAGTCGTGATGTCTGGAGAGGGAGAGGGAGAGGTTTCGGCTGGGCGGAGAAGTGCTGCGACGGAAACGTCCCGTCCGCTGGAAGAGACCCTCCTTCTTCTTACGCTGCTCTTCTCTGAGGTCCTGCTCATCCTGAAGCACCTGAACATAACATCAGGTCACATTAAACAAGCTGTAGGGCCGCTGAGAAGAGTTTCACTACAGTAACATTAGCTGAAAAACAACACAACAACACAACTGCCGATCAGCAAAGGTTATTTGACCTGCTTTTCTTTTAAAAACATGGCATTATTTACTACACTGATAATCACTTTTTCACCCTATTAAAGCAAAAGATTACATCCAAATCTTTTCATTGATCCTCCCTTTGTACATGCTGTATGTTCTTTGGTGAGACCCACGTTTGCTTTGACAACAGACAGAAAATCCTGATAACACGGAGCCGACGAGGTGCTGGAAACAGTCCGTGCAGACCTCGCTCATGCTGACTCGACAGCATCACACATTTCCTGCTGATAATTTGGCAGCTTTTTCCTCCCTTTTTCATCTCATATCAAAGGTGAGCTGTTAGTCTGAGATCTGGAGACTGTGAAGGTGATTTGAGTCACATCACCGTTACTGCTCACCCCTGGTGCAGTCATGTAACATCGTGCCTGCTGGAAACGTTTTCCAAAGGTGTGCTGAAAGCATTGTTTGTTTAAACCGGGCAGGTACCTGATACAAAGGATAAGGATTGGGTGAAGTTTGTGTTGCTGTTTTTTATGGTCTACTTAATCAATAAAGAGCTAACAATGCCATCTCTTCCACTGACCACCATGGGACCTCATTTCAGAAAAAATCTGGAGGGTAGTAAAGGCAGAGGGAAAAAACTTTCAAAATGTGTCGTCAATTACACATTGATGTTTGGCAATTAAAAGATAATTTTGCAAGTCATTCTGCCCTTTAAAATTTTCATTTAATCAGATTTCACACACCCCAAGGTTGCATAAGTGACATCTTAATAACATTTTGTTATGTAACCGACTAACTCTGCCTTTCCAAGGCTGCAGCTCTCAACACAGGCAGACTTGTATTGATTTTCACCTTTTTTATCCTTTTTTTTCTTTCTGAAAGAACAGAGTGATATGGGCCAATGTGACGACCATGCTGGTATTAGTGATGTTTTCATGACTATTTTATATGAATCTTCATCAGGCAATGGGATAAAAATGAGTTCAAGCTCTTTTATGGTACTGTTATTTGTTTAATTATCTATTTATTTCGTCATTTCTGTCGATTGCAATAATGAGAGTAAGGTCGAAAAACATGAAAAGCTAATTCAAAGCTATACTATGTACTACGTATGTGCTTTAGCATTAGCGATACGTTAGTAAAGGCTTGTGAGTTTCCTCTGTTGAGATTTGCTACAGTTTCTCTCTCTGCTCCGTTGTCTTACCTGTAGTTTTCCCACCTGCAGCAGGTCTTGTCCGAGAGCAACAGACGCGAGCAGAGAGGCACAATTCAACAGCAACATATCACTCTTTTTCCTCTGGCTGCAGCGACGGAGCGAATCCTGGTAGCTGGCCCCGGACCCCAGGCCTACGGGCCCCTGACAAGAGCCACCAACAGTCGACAATGTGTTGGGCCCCAAGCTGCCCCACAGGGACCCCGAGTCCTCCACAATGCCGTTACTGCTGGTCTCTGAAGGCAGCAAGGACCCCGGTGACTCTTCGAACTCACAGCACTCCTCTATTTGAGAAACAATGAGGGAAGGAGAATTAGTGCTAATTGAAGGATAAGTTAATAACGAACACCTTAGGATGAAGTCTCACCCATTTCGTTGAGGCTGGAGAAACCGGCGGTCATGGGAGCATGTTTGGGAGACTTGCCCAGGTTTGGTGCACTGGACGACCAAATTTTGCACCCCTCACCCAGAGATTTCAACCTACAAAGAGACAGAATGATGTCAAAACATAAAGCAACCAAGTGCCACAATATTTTTTGTAAATGGAAATAAATTGGAATCAAAAAGCTCCGTGTTGTATGAGGATGCCCTCATACAAAACATAGATTTGACATTTTCTCTGCTGGTCCACAGAATGAACTACGATATCGAATGAAATGTTCTGTCCAGAAACAAATTGGGAAAGTTTGTATTGTTATCGCTTTATTATGTCACAACAAAGTCTCATGATACAAATCCTGTCACTGCAGTTTTATCGGGTATATATGGTGTTTGTGATATTTTAAGGTTCAGTGTGAAGGATTAGGGGAATCTGTTTGTGAAATGTGGCAGAAATGGAATATTGCATTCATAGGTGTGTTGCATTAGTGTGTAATTACTAGAAAATAACATTTGTTGTATTTTCACTACTTCAGAATGAACCAGTTACAGTTCAGTTCCTACACAGAAGTCAAATTAGAAGTGTGTACTAAACCCACAGGGTTGAAGTTTAATTTAAACTGTGCTATATGACAGTGAAATGAACGACATGAAACTGTTTCCATACTGGGTTTAAACTCAAGCCGCCCAGCTGAAAACCAGTAATCCTAACCACTGCACCATATGCAAACTGTACATTATAAATACTCCACTTTATATCGTCAACCATCAATTAAAAAAGGCGTCAAATGATTTGAAACAGACTGTAACATAAATGTTTATTCCTGCAAGCTGCTATCATGTCATCATAAATCATTTCTAAAATAAGCTGCCCATTTAATATTACTACATAAAAAGTTTCTCTTTTACATTCATAATTAGTATGTACACAAACCACACTCTTACTTTTCCTCTCCGCCAACCCTCTCCTTCTGGTGGGTGGAGCTCGGGCCCCAGGTGCGTCCCTTCTTCTTGCTGGTGGTCAGGTCTTCCTTCTTACACACAGCGCTGCGGCCCCATGTCTTACTTCCATCGCTTGGTGTCACTGAGGGATAGTAAGAAAACTCACTATATCAACACCTACATTTACTTTATCTCATGTTCAATGTTTTTTTCTCATTTCAGTTGTTTGCACTCACATCTTATGGCTCTCAGTCGTGGTATGACCCCCGGGCTGGCAGGCGGAGTCGTGCTCTCACTCCCCTGAGTCTTCCTCTTGTCCACACTGGGAGACGCCTGGACTGTGATCTTATGCTCAAAGCCTGCAGAGGAGCAAGAAAATGTTTTGTTTTTTTTAACATACAAATCACTTTTCATTTGCATCAGGTCTAAATGTGGGAACATCTGCTATGGTTCGGGTCTGTAGTGGTGGTCGTTTGTAGTGTTTTTGGTCATTTTCCTGTTTTAGAAGAGAGGGTTGAAAACACCAAAGGGAGGAATCTACACAACACACATCTGTCAGTAAAACTTAAAAATTTAGGGAGCTTGCTTTGGATAGATGAGATAAATGGACAAGAGTAAGGTTGGGACATCGTGGGTTAGCAAGTGGTCTGTTAATATTCAGGAAACACGAGACGGCAGATGTGAATACCCTGGAATTCTGTGGAATCTGTTAAATGTGTCATTTTGTACTATTCGAGATATGCTGGGCAAAGGTGACTGTTATTCATGGGAGTAAGTAAACCAGGAAATGAAACATTTTCCCCAGGAACTTTGCTAGGTGATAGATTGAATCAAAAAGAGAGAGCTCTGGAAATACAACACTTCCTGCATTGTAAGATATACTGTAGGTCCAAGAGGCTTCCTTAATGTTGGCTATCATTACTGTTTGGAGGCAGCAACGCACTGAGCCATCCATCTATAATGTATTGTGAACATACTTATAATGCACCTACAGTGCTGTATAATCGTTGTTATAAGCAGGGTAAGGGTTAACCTTAACCCTAACCATAACAACATAAAATACATTGTAAGCGTGTTCATAATGTGTGATAATGTGTTATATATGTTAATAATGAGTTATAATGCAATATAGAGACACTCTTCATAGAAAGTGTTAATGTTTTTTTTCCTGTTTTACTTTGTAGTATTTGTCTCACTTCCCATCTTTGTGGTTTTCCCTCCCAGGCGATTGTCCACTAACGCTCTCATTCAGTTCACCTGTCCCGTTGTGTATTTAGTCTGCGTCTCTGTGCTAGTTTGTCTTCGTCAGTACGGTCAAGCATTCCTGGCAGTTTTCCATGTGGGCCCTTCCAGTTTTCCATGTTTTGGCCTATGTTTGAATTTTAAATTTCTCGCCTGCTCCTCTTTGGATTTGTTCGCTTCTGTTGACTGCCTTTTCAAGTTCGTGTCACCTGCCTGCTTGACCCACCCGTAAGCCTGTCCTTTTGTTCTTTTTGGTGAAAAAGTTGTCTTTGCATTTTATCCTCCACTCTTCAGTGAGTGCATCTGGTTTCTGAACTGTGACAGAAATCATCTGAGCTTAGTCATTGTCAATCTCTCTTGAAGGAAAGGAAAGTGAAATGACTTTTCAGTGGGCAGCTGTAAATGCAAACCATTAAATCTGTCCTAAATTTTCAGATACTAATAAACCACGTCACAGGAAATGGAATCAACCTGGGAGCTCTGCCAGTGTTGTGCACCTGATCTAACAGATCAAAACAAAACAAAAAAAAATCTGGCTGCAGTTCCTTCTGCCACCCACCAGAGGGCAGACTGATGCAGTTACTGTCTCGGCCCAGCTTCAGCAGTCTGCTCTTCTTGAAGTGGCCCTTCCGTTTCTTGACGCTGGGTTTCTCCTGGTACACCTGGTGGATGATGATGTTCAGCTCCCGCTCCACGATGTCGATCTCCCTCTCCGCCAGCTCCTGCTCTCTCCTCCTCAGCTGCTCCTCCTGCTCCCTCTGCTCCTCCGCTGCTCGAGCCAACGCCTCCTCCCAAGACCGCAGCTCCTACAGAGAGGAGAGGAGATGATGAGAGAGGAAGATGGTGAGCAGTAGAACGGAGGAAAGAAGCAAGAGGTGAGGAGAGGGAGACGATGAGGACATGAAAAGAAGAAAGGAGAAGAAGAGGAGAGGTTATTAGATTAGCAGCCCCTCCTCCAACACCTCCCAGCCATGTTGCAAAGGTAATTCTAACTTGTGAAACCAACTCACTCAGACAGTGAAATGGCAAAAAAGCTGCCATTCTCAGTATTTCCAAAAACTAAAATGAAACAGAACCTTTCTGGTTAAGTTTATTAACCCTTCAAAGACAAGTTTAAAACCTACACTTCTGTGAAATCATGGTAAGCAGCAAATAATTCTTTAATCTTTGAAAAACAGCTGTTTCGTATATCATAGTACAAATCCAGACTTCATCCGACTCCACGTCTGCTTTCAGATTTCTCACCTTCTCTTTGGCCCTGAGCTCGTCAAACATCTGCTGGATCTCCAGCCTCCAGTCTTCTTGTAAGGAGTGGAAGGACTCCAGAGGCATCTGAAACATGGCCGACTGCTCGATGGCCAGCAGCCGCCTCAGGATGCTGGTGAAGGAGGGTCTGCTGTGGGGGTTCGGGCTCCAGCACTCTGAGGGAAGAGAGACAAGTGTCTAAGTAACAAGATAACGTGGCTTTTAGTGTCAGATGCTTTTGACCACACTGGCTTGGTGCAGGACTTGGTGCTCAGAACCCCCATATAGCACTAGCCTCTGGCAGGAACCCCCTTGTTTCTAAATCTCTTAAAATGTGGTTATGGCTCTTTTGCAGCTGAGGCATCTTTGGTCTTGTTGTCTGGATGTCTTTTTTTGCTGTTTTTTTTAAAGAAAATTACTATTTTAGCATGAGGCAAGTCAATTGTTTTCAGGGACAAAGCAACTTTCTGATATATCAGTGTCACTCAAAGCAGCTACTAGATTCTGATTAACTGGAGAGATTGGTACTGAAAAAGAACACATAGATTTCGATATAAAGTGATTAAAAACAACTAAAATGACATACCTTAAAATGCTACTGCCACAAATAATGTTATTTGTTGATTTTTATGTTTGCTCCATTGCCCCCATCCCCTCTTCTTTCAAAGTTTCTGCAACCCCCCTAGCAATCCCCCAAAGGGTCAGGACCCCCACTTTGAAAAACACTAGCTTAGTACAATCAGCCTCCGTTGGAATAAAAGCTACATTTTTATATAACCTGTAATAACTCCCCCGTCCATTTATGTTTCCCACATTAAACAACTGCAAAATGCCACCTGCACCTGCAAAATGCCAGTTTCCATTAACAAAACACTTTAGTTTTACAGCTTACAATGACCTACAAAAAAAGGTAGTTCTAATACACTGGAAACCCCCTGGTCACTTCTGTTTTCTTATTGTTCATGAATCCTGTAAAAGAACCAAAATCATCAAGTCCATCTGACTGATTTCCCTCCTCCTGTCTGTGACACTCAGCCCCAAACCCATCTAGTCAATCATGCATTTGTTTTTCAAAGGCTCAGTCGATTCAAAAACAGCTCATGTTTACCAGACATTACTCAAACAGGAGAAAATAGGGCATTTGTTTGGGACTATTTTCAGATTAATAGACATTAAATGCTCTAGTAAACATTAACAGCAGCTAGACTGTGTGTATGTGCGTGTGTGTGTGTGTGTGATTGAGTCAAAATGATCTGCAGTGTTTTTGTTCATGGTAATAATGAACATGTCACCACTGCAACAGACTCTGATGTGTTTTTAGTGGTTTTAGTGTAAACAATAGAGCTCTATGCTACAGAGGAAAAAGCCAGTGTTTGGTTTGTCCATTCTGGGCTACTGTAGAAACATGACAGTGCAACGTGATGGACTCTGTGGAAGAGGACCCACTGTCTCTGTAGCTATATGCTCATTCTAAGCTAATGAAAGCACATTAATTCTCATTTTCAGGTGATTATATATTAATGAAATCATATTTTTGAAATTTTATTCCATTTCTGCCATATTCTACAAATAAATCCCCTTAAATCCTACACACTGACTTTTAAAGAGGACTCAGCCGTGATATTTTGGACAGGATATATATTTCTTTTCCTCTCTTTTTTCCTGGCAGTAGAGAAGGCAACATGAGAAGTGGACGCCAGCAAGATGGGACAGCATATGGCCTCCATCATGAGCCAAACATTGGCTGACAGTGCTGCAGAAACATGGTGCACACCTACGGTAATCCATTGAGCCACACGCTGATCATTCTTTCCAATTAAACCACAGACATAGCCATCTTCTAGAAGATATAGTTCATGCTAGGAGAAGCATCTACAAAGAAAAAAGTAAAATGTAATTTAAGAGCAACCAGAGAGCTGGTTCATAAGCTAAAAAACTGTTTATAGTAGGTAACATTTGTTCGTGAGGTGACCTAAATTAGCATTAAGAGTCTGTGGATACAGGTGGAGGGAGAGGAGATGAAAGTGAGTTGATGACAGGAGTAAACAGGGTGTAGAGAGCAGTGAGGGATGAAAAAGGAGAGATTAGCGGATGAACAAGGATAAGATGAAGTGAAGAGAGAGGAAGGATCAGGAGGAAAGGAGCTCCAGGAGCCGAGTGGGAGGGAGGTGTCTGAAGCTGGCTGCTGGGCTGACACTCTGAGAAACAACTCCCCCGTTTATTTTTACTAGACGTAAAACCTGGCCTGCAGCTTATTCACTCATAAAGAAAGGAGCTCGGAAGTAAGCACATTAAAGCAGGTTGGATATGAGGCCAGTGTGTTGAAACAGAGATGACCTGAACTGTGAAACAAGAGCCAGTTAATACTGGACTACTGTTAACAAAGCACCGCCTGGATTATTGCAAGGTGAAAGGGAGAAAATGGGCCCCGGGGAGCCGAGGCACAAGACTGTGCGAGGATGTATAAAAAGCAACTTAATGAAACTGTTCAAAAGGTGCTCCTTCATTTTAACTCTTAAAGTTCATCTCCGCTCTCACATGCAGGATAAAAAATGTCTTAACATGATGAACTGAGACCTCAAAAACTTAACTTAAAGTCAGTGGATGTCAACACCCAAGGGGCCTCTTTCAAAGTGAGTCTCTGTGTCATCAGTGACATGATAAAGGTCATGTTTGATGACTGATGTTCAGTACAGTTCAAAAAGAAAAAGCACAAGGACACATAGAGCAGAACTCGGCAACTATGAATGAATTAGACAGGCGAGACAAGTAGGAGGAAGCCCCGAGTCATAAACAACTGTCAGGCTGTTTTCACTCTGACACATCTGTTCTTCCTTGGAAGCCACTTTCTCTGCAAAAAAAGCAGTTTTGACTTGTTTTTTTTAATTATTATTTTATAATCACTCATAGTGTCCAGTTGCTTACCTCCCAGCAGCTGAGCGAAAGGTTCAGGGCATGTTGAGGGGATGGGGAGCGTCAGCTTGTTCATGGCGACACCGTAAGCTACGGCCAGAGCGTCTATCTCCCGGTAGGGAACCTCGCCGGTCAGCAGCTCCCACAGTAACACCCCGAAACTGTGACAAGAGACGCAGACAGAAGGCAGACAAGAAAATTTTATGGGTTTTTTGCAAACACAAGTTGCTGCTGAAAGCCTCTGAAACTTCAAGTGACTTAACCTTAAACAAAGAGTCAATGATGGAACATAGAGTATTTCTATTTCATGCAGTTTTATGTTTTTGTTTCACCGCACTTAAGAGGGAGATACTGTACTTTAAATTACTTTATATACATCTGGCAACTAGATTTATTCAATTTATTAAAACTGACTTGACTTTAAATATATATGTTGTTTTTGCTTTGGTGCATTTATGGTCACAGATTGTCCCCCCAACACACACACACACACACACTTGTATTTTGACTGTAATCTAAAAGGAGACAAAATACCCAATAAACACAGTTGAAGAAGAATTTAACTAAAAGTTGTTTTGTTTTTCAAATTCTTTTCCAAGGCCACGACAGTCATGTACTGAAAAAATTGGAGCAGTCTGTCATGGTGTACATAAGGTGGAGGAAACACGGGCGCAGTACCTCCACACATCGCTGCTCTTGGAGAAGAGGGACAGCTTGATGACCTCCGGGGCCATCCAGGCGTACGTCCCCGCCGCACTCATCTTGGTGGTCTGATGCCACTCTCTGGCCAGACCGAAGTCTGTGATCTTCAGGGTTTTCCCGCTCAGGTCGTCTCGCTCCACGGGCTCCAAAATGAGAACTGAGGGGGAGGAGGAAGGAATGGCAGAGGAAGAGGACAGAGAGAAGAAACAGACAGATACACACAGCTTGTATTAAAAGATGACAGTGTTGTACACAGAGTGCATAGCAAAACACGTTGCACACAAAACACAAGAACTCTAGATTTGTGATTTCTGTTTTCTAATTTCTGGAGAACTCAAAGCCATGAATTATTACAGTAAAAATCAATGACAGGACTGTAAAGGAGATGCAGGGCAGTGTTTTAGCTGGTGTTTTTATACTAAAGACGGTAAGTTGCTGGTTTTCTTTTTGGTTTCCTATGGTCAATTAAAAATATTCGATTTTTGTAACTTTAGTCGACCAAAACAGGCAGTTTGAAGACCTCAGCTTGGTGTTTGGTGCAGGAATGAGTCCCACAACCTGTAAATCATGTTAGCATTGTTGAACCTCCAGTTCCCTCCTCTCAAAGTCAATAAGTACATTTACCTGCACACTAGTTTTCCACTAATATTCCAAATATGGCAATATTCACAGTTTCCCTCAAGTCATGTAAACAGCATATTCCAGTTGGATATTCCTAACTAGGCCTTATTCCAATTGAAACATTTTCCGATGAAGGCATGTGGGATATGCCAGTATTATTCCTGTTTTAGGAGCCTTCCTGGATCTGGGTTCTTACCGTCCTTGTGTCTTTTTACGGTACATGATCAGCTCTGTGCATTGTAAACAAACCAGCCAACTTGCAGAGGGTGCACCACAGGAAGAACATTACTGCAGATTGAAATCTAAGTAAATTCCTCCATAAAATAGGACATGCGTCATTACATTGATTGCACAGCCGCAAGTAAACGGGAATATTAGTAGAATATTCCTTTTCATTTACCATAGAAACAGCTTAGTCGGAATATCGTCTTTTTTGTTGTAAAGGCAATAACCCAAATATCATGTGCACGCAAATGTACACGTAAATATACACGTATGTAATGTAAGATCTGTGGTTAACACAAGCTCATTTTGTTCTCCGACATCTACAACACTAACTAATCCACTCACTCGTCCTCTTTTGCAGCCTTTTGGCGTTCATACCCGTTCTCTTACAAATTATTCTAACTCAAACCCTCAAACTTGTTGCCTCATCAAGTTATAATGTGTGAATAGTGAAGTGTAGTAGGAAGTTTAGTGGTGGTGACACTGAAGTCATGCGACCAGGGTGTAATGTTAGCTTTTTACTGCTGGCAATTTACTTTTAAAATTCATATAAATGTTGTTCATTTGTGAAGATTATCTTAATTTAATTGTGCAGATTAATTGACAAAGTAATCCTTAAACAAACATGTACAATGTTTGGATAGACTGGTAAATTCTCTACATTTTACTAAGCAGTCTTGTTGATTTAAGTAAATTAAAGTTTTTTTAAACGATGATTTTTATATTTCTATTTGCAGCGGCTTGATTTTTATTGGTGTTTTTTTAATTGGTGGAGTTTCTGGTCCAATTTCGTGCTTAAAAAAAATCTAAAATTGTGTCTCAAAAACTGTCCAGATTTAAAATGTAGTTTGGAAAATGTTCAATAACACAGTCGTGTTTACAATGCAGGTGTGGTCTGACCTGCGTGCTACTCAGGTTTCTGCTAAAAGGCACAACTATCCCTTCTGGTCCAGCAGTCTGCAGTGTTTAATCTGTGTGTACTTTCCATTTAGAGACTGTCATTTTAATTCGTACAGTATGCTTATTATTCTCAGCATTTCACCTCATACTCTCTCCCTCCGTCTCTCTGTACGACTTCCTCCTTCATTTCCGTGTGAGGCCTGGCTATGGAAATATTTGGAGTGTACACAGTTCGCAGGCAGGTGGGGGTTGCTGTCTCTCTCTATCACTTATCTACAGGCGTATGCAAAGGGTGGTGGAGAGAGGCTACATACACAGCGCCGTCTTTGTTTACACACATTGACACACACACACACACACACTGACAGGCTTTCACGTGATAAAGGTGTGTCTCTCAGTGCTCCGCTCTGTCCACAGCGACAAAGAATTGATCTGAGGACAGTTTGTACATATTTTCATAATCATAAGTGTTTGCATCTTTTACACAAGTGAAAGCGGTAATATCGCACTGTTAAACATACTCTCAGTAAAAAAGTACTGCATTTAAGCACTTATTCCCATTTACCATTCATACTGTACTTACAGCATGCACACTGCACATATAATGCATTGTGACCATACTTATAATGCATTATATTGTGCCTATAGTGCTGTATAATCATAGTTTTAAGCAGGGTTAGGAATAACCACAATCTCTTATAACGCATTATAAGTGTGTTCAAAATGTGTTATAATGCATTATAGACATACGCACCATAGAAAGTATTACCTAAAATTTTAGATTTAAATATATAAATTTTATAGTTTAAAAAAGGGAGCACCTTAAAAAATACAACATATTGTCAAGACTAAACTAGTGTTTTGGATTGTTTTAGCTTCTCATAAAAAGCAGTGTGTTTTTTATTTGTGCCACCAAACAATTCGCAGACAGCTGTGAAGAGATCTGCCCTCCTTAACCTCTCAAGCGATGTCCTTCATGTTGTTATTTAAGGTCCATGGAGGTCAAATTTGCCTATTTTTTGCAACACGGATTAGAGAAAAATCCCAAAATCAAAACAAATTAATGAAACAGAAGTTTTTCTTCTAATGTTACCTCATTTATTCTGCCCATTTATTATCATCAGTCCTCAGATTTATTTTGTGACCCTCAAGTTAGGAAATGCTGCGTTTAACTAACTAACTGCTTTTAAAGTAGTTAAAAATAGCTCCATGTCGTCCAGCTACATCAGTAAAATGCTGCTTATACACTGTTGTATCAGTATGAACAATCTCACAATGTCATATTTGAATTTAGTAACATGCTGCTGTAAGCAAGTACTTTTATTTTAAAGATAATGTTTCTATACTTTTACTATGGTACAATTTTAAATGGATAGATTCCATGTTTACTTGTGAAGATTCCTTTTTTTTAAAAAACATTTTTCTTCTGATGTTTTATCACTTTTGTCCACGTGAATAAAACAGTTCCTACAAAAAATAATGTGGAGATAAATTGATGAGTAGAAAAAAATACAATACTCAAAATATTCAGCAATGACTCCGTTTTCTATGTGAATAATTGCTGTCTTTTCTTTCTAAACTTAATCGATTCATTTTTAATCTTATCTATCAGATGAAAAAGCTTCTTTTAGAAAATATGATGGATTTGCAGTTCTCTGACAAGTCACAGACCGAACAATAATTTGATTACGAGAGAAATAAATCAGTAAATTAAAATCTACTGAAATCATTCATTAGTCGCAGGACAAATGTGTGACTGTTCAGTGGTTAATCAGCAAAGTCTATAAAATCTGATCATCTTTTTTACAGCTGTCACACACAAATGCAGTTATGTAAACAGTATCTTTTCCTTGGTGGAATAAAATAAAATAAAAATGTGAGTACTGAAGTGAGGAAGAACTGCAGGCTGTTTTCTATTCTGATCCTGTCGTCTCTTTGAGGGACAGCTGTCTCCTCAGGGCTGACTCTTTCTCTCTGTGCCTCCCTGACAAGCAAAAGATGGAGTCGAGACCAACTCAGAAAGGACGCGAGGATGGGATGCGTTTGCATGCTTAGATGGGCGTGTCCTTGTCACAGTCTACCTTTCCTGGCTTGTTTTGTGTGTGTAGAGCACTTCCATACTGGGAAAGGGACAAAGGCCTGCAGGGTGAAGGAGGGTGGAGACAGAGAGGACAGAAAAAGACGAGGCTGATGACAGACGAGCAAAGAGGAAACATGGTGACTGAATGGAGCAAAGCAGCACTTCCACCTGCTCCCGCTCTCTTCCTCGT
>JAQFJA010000024.1:16877124-16895673 GCA_029874485.1 Naso brachycentron | reverse complement strand
CTTTTCTAGTAACACAGTAACTACTGAGTTACAAGTAACTGCAATACAATTACTGGTTTTGCAGTTGCAATCCCTTACTTTACTTGTTACTAGGAAAAGTAATAAAGTTACTGTCATGTGTTACAAAGCAACGTATTACTTCCTAACCCTGCCTTAGAAAGAGTCACACAGGCTCTCCTGCACGCTGGGAGGGGGAGGGTAAGCGGAGGTATATTCAGTCAGGTGCACTCTGCAATTTCACCACTAGATGCCACTAAATCCCACACACTGGACCTTTAATCGTACATAGCATTGTTAGGGAGTTTCTGTTCTTGCTGCTGATGTGAAAATCCCAATGAAGTTGTGAAAGCTCCAATGAAAACAACAGGGGCTTTTTTTATACTTCAATCCATTTTTCAAAAATATCCAGAGGATGAAGAACAAGGCTCCAGATGCTCTGTAAATGTGCATCAGTACCTTTCAATGCTGTTAAGGACTGACACAGCACACTGAGTATGCACCAGTTTCTCATGGAGCACAGACATGGAGGAAAACTGCAGACTTTGCGAGTTTGGCACTACTGCTGTTGCAGTTAAATATTATTGATCAGTTGTCAAAAACACCTGCTGCTTGTCGTATTGCTAGAAAGTCAAATCTTTCACAGAGAACAGCCAGCAGTTTTCTTTCAGCCACATGTGATTACGTGTTGATTTAACCTTTAAACTGTCACCGTTCTTTTCTCCATCCTTGGACCCTGACCCGGCTACGTGTTGAGAAATACCACTGAGTCACTGTTCAAACACTGACAAAAGAGTTACCATCCAGGCTTTAACTTGACTAATGATCTCCAGACTGGTTAGTCAGAACAATAAGCACAGGTAACACATTAGCCGGCAGCCCACTTAAATATTTCAGTACAGAGGAATGCAATCAAAGGTCTTCTGAGTGGCGGTATTTTTTCAGCACCACTAACACCTTAAACAAGCATTGCAAACAAGTTTGGCATGTAGTGGCTCCAATCTGGAAACTCCCTGACGGTCAAAAGGAGATAATCTGCTTCGGCAATAACAATAAAACAGCACTTAGATAAAAGATTCAACAGTTAACAATAGAACAAAAACATTTAGAAAACAATAAAAGCGTGATAATAAAACCTCCGAGGGTGGGGTGGGTAGTGACGGAGATGGCAATGTAACCACCAATTAAAAGCAGTGGGAAGGAATATATTATTAATCCAAATAAAACTATTTAAAAAGATTAAATGCTATGAACTGCATTTAGCTCATTACAAAGACATGCAGTTGGGATATACTACAGGATAAGGGTGGAGTATTTATTGCAGGTTTTGCTTATTTTTAAAGCATAAATACTTGCATTAGATGTGTATTCAAGGTTGAGCTAAAAAGGTTTTTTTGTCCTTTGTTTACATCTGCATTGTAAAAAAGTGGCATAAGAGTAACCTTCCCTCATTTCTGATTACTGAGGGTGCTGAGTAGCTACAGGTGAAAAAATTAAGTTTTCACAGGAAATCAATGCAGAAAATTTAAGTCAGTACAAACAGGAGGACTGCTTTCACATTTTGTCAAAATACAAAATCAAATTTGACTCCTATCACACACTGTGCATATAAAGAGTTTCTGTGGATTCTGCATCTCTGCACTTAATCTAAATTTAAGATGGAAGCCAGAGTCACAACACAAATCTATGTATGATCTAAAGTCACTTGACACACAAGTGTTTTTGGGAGGACACACAAAGCTCGACCGGTTTAACTCATTTTGTTGCGTGTTATTTTGGCCAAGGATCTGTTCAGTCTGCTGTGTCATTAACTTGTTGTTATGGTAACAAGGGCGAAGGTCGCAGACCGACACTATGACGCTGGGAAAGAAGAGAATAAAAACCCTCACGCCCCTATGAACATACTATCTTCTTTTTTCCTCCCCCGTAAATTTCTATTTAAAGGGGCACTTCACTGATCTTTGAACATTCTTTTCGGTCTACCATTTTTCTGCAACTTCAATGCTTAATAGCTGAAATATGCATTTAAATTCCAATGCTTCTCAATTGGAATCAGAGTATCCATATATACAATTTATCTAGCGTTTAATGAAGCATAGCATGACTTTAGGTTTCACTTGTTTTTACCACGTTTAGCTACTGGCTCATTCACAGCCTCACTGAATTAAGATGATGCAAGCAGCAGACTTCTCTTTTTTTCTCTTTCTAACCATGCTGTTCTTCCCTTTTCCCTCATCAGCCTCTTGTCACCCTTCTCCGCCTCCCTAATGCAGAAACAGGTGTAGCCTGCAGGGTGGAACAGCTGTTGCCGTGGCGCCAAGTCAGCGAATCAGGTCTGACGATCCAACAAACCCCCGACGGAGTCTCTGATGCCTCCGTCTAACCCTCCAAAGCTCGCAACAACTTCCCATTACCTGACCCCCCTGCATGCCAGAGCGGCTTGCTGTTTAGGCTCAACGCCAACACCTCGGTGCCGGTCCCTGCTGTTTGTTTGTGCAGGTATGTGTGAGCACATCAAGGAGACAAATGCAGTAACATGAGTGACATGGCAGCGAACCACCGGTGTATCAACACAGATGAGGTATGGGCCCATGGGAAGTTGAGCAGCCAGTCCCCCGCCCCTCAGGGCTGGCATTTCCATCTCTGTTTCTAACTCGACAAAGATCAAAACCTTGTCAACAAAAAAAAGTAAGCACCCCTCCAACCCCACTGCTGTGCAACTGCCTATCTTCACATCCCCCTTTTGCCCCCAATCATCATCCCCTCTGTCCCTCCCTCCGTCAGTGCCCACTGTCTGACTGTCTGCTGCTGCAGCTGTCGCCAGCCTGGCTATGATCACAACACACCAGGGAGAAGAAATGGAAGAAGAGAAGACGGGAGAGGAAAATAGCATATAGAGTAGAAAAAAGAAGTAACTGAGAGACAGAATGTGTGTGCATAATGTGGGAGGTATTAGGAGCGTACTGAAGGGAGGGTAAAAAGATGAGGAGGCAAAGCAGGGTGGAGGTTTGAAGATGAGGAATGGGGGAAGGGAGACAGAGGATGAGAGGAGAAAGGAGGCAAGAAAGGGCAAAAAATGAAAGGAGACCTGTACAAATGAGGGCAAGAGAGGAGGAATGAAATATTGGGAAGACGCAGCTGAAAAGGGAGGAAGAGTCAGCGCAGACAAGTGAGAAAGGGCAAGGAACAGAGAGCGAGAAAGCACTGCCTGCCAGAGAGAGGGTAAGAATGAGTGGATGAAAAGATGCGGGCTGCTAGAGGTAAAGAGAGATGACTGGAGGGAGAGCTTTTGTCATTTTCCTGGCAGCACATACCAGATGCCTTTTTATCTCAATAGGTCTCTCCATTTTCCTTTGGCTTTCACACATCTTGTCTCTCAAGAGATTTCAAGCAAGAAGACATAAAAGATCTCTCCAAATACAAATAAAAAAACCCTCTTCATATCCCCAAGTTTCCTAAATTTCAAACACAGACAGACACAGTAAATTTATTGCTTGAAAATGCTTTTTTGAAAAGTGCTTCTTCATACAAAACTATTCAGTTTAGTTGTGTGAAATATCTGACAGTGTGGAACTAGCTTTGCTAACACATAGCAGACATATCTTAATTTTCATGTCTGTTGCATTTAAAGCAGGTCACAACCTGTAGGTCAGGACCCCCAAGAGGTCCCACGATAAATCGGAAGTGGTCAAAAGATGATTAAAGGAATAACAGAACTATAACAGAAAATTACAATTATTAAAGTTTAATAAAGATATTTTTAAATCTCCATTAAATTACATAGTATAAGAAGGAAAACACACTTTGATGTAACTGCCTATAATGGTGGTAAGCAATAAGAAGATAAGATAAGAAGATAAGAAGACGATAAGCAGTAAGAAGATACTGCTTCATCTACAGTAAACCAAAATAAAATGGAAACAGTTGATTTCAAGTATCTTGGTTCATGAACAACTCAAAATTAATGCTAAAAACAGATGCAACTGAGCGAGAATCACTTGTTCTCTTCCCTGTTTCCCCATGCTTTGATATGGAGGTTGTACTGAGTATGCTCCCATGTCACTGATACTCTGGCTTGGCTCCACTTGTACCACCACAGGCCATCGAAGCTCTAATCCTGAGCCGCACAGTGGCACAGTTTCGCCCTGCAGCCATTCACTTTGTCTCCACACAAACGCAGCTGCCAGACTCGTGTGACCAGGCAGCCTCTCTCTCAGAAGAGATTGAGGTATTAAATGAGGTGGCTTTCTCTTGGCTCTTTTAGCTTGGAGTGTGTGTGAGTGTGTGTGCGTGCGTGTGTGTGTGTGGTATGAAAAAAAGGGAGTACCTTCAGTGTGGGAATGCACAGAGATATTGTTTTTTTTTCTGACTGACAGATTTTAAGTTTTATGGCTGATTTAAATTGACAGATAGCACATAGGTCATGTCTACGTTAAAACCCGACCTGCTAAAGATACTGTGAGTGATCACTTTAAAGTGAAACTAGACAACTTTTTTGGCTTAACTTTGTCGTTATGATGTCTAACCTGATTAAACAGTGTAACAGTGGTTTAAAAATGACACCATTCACTGCTAGATTGGTCTCCAATAAGCCCTGTTTTAGCCATGATATTTTCTTTGCCACCAAGATGAGGGTTTCAAGGAAGAATGAAAAATCAGTGACGCCCTCTGTACTCTCTGTCCTCATTCGCTGGTCTACAATGCGCTTCTTAGCGACAGGTGATGTCGGTACAAGCCGGTTAGCTCACTGTGCTCTGACATGCCTCTGCCAACAACAGAGCGTCCGCAAGCCACGCCGTCTGTTGGCTCGAGCTCGGGCTAAGACGGAAAAGTTTACTCTGCTGCAACTTTCCCTGTAACTGATTCATCTCAGTTTAAACTGGACTTAAAAGACAGTGCGATAACCAACGTAACAAAATGCAAGCCCGTGTAAACGGCCGCAGCAGATTTGCTTCCCAACAAATCTCATCTCGTTTGAAGAAGTTATCTTCTGCAACTATAAGCTAAACCATGATCTTTCCCTAACTCTAAACAAGTGTTTTCTCATCCTAAAGCTGACCAAATCTTAACCACAGCATTGTCACATTATAACACAAGACATGTTTGCATAAATTGCAAAGTGAAAAAACATGTACAAATCATGCAACAACTAAAAAGATATCGGGCTATATGTTGCAGTAGACATAAATAAGGACGTTTTTTGAAGCAGATTCAGGACAAAATGACAAAAACAAAATGAAAGAATGTCCTCATGTCTTGCTCACTTAAGTGAATTTTACCCACAACAACTAGTAGATGAAAAAACCTGCAGATTGTTTATGTCACAATGTTGCTGATGAGCGAACTCTGATGAACGTGTCACAAAAATCACCACAGTGAACGAGACATGAGGTGATTTCTGTGACATTTTCAACCAGAGTGTCACCTGTTACCTCCGTCTCAGTAATTTGTAAAATCAGAGATGTTTGTGTTTCTATTCCTCTCATTAATGATGATGCGAAACATTGACATATAAAAGACAAAATCAGCCTAAAAGATTTTTCAGTGTTTTGTTGAACTGAAAATGAAAAAAAAATCACATTCAGAAATGGTTAAGCCCCTGAAGAATAATATCGAATTATAAAACTGAGCAGTTTCATCAGTTTGTTTACCGTCCATGAGTTATGGATGGACTTGAGCTCTCAGTGGGTTTTCCAGGAACAAGATGACGCCATGTTTACATGTCAGATCCCTCCAGCAGTCCACATAAACTGAATAAAACATTACATTCTAGTATTGACTCTAAGGTTTATACACTCAGTGCACACATACATTCAGTGTAGAGACGAGATATGCTGTCTGTTGTCTGGGCGAAGTGGCCTCTACTTGACTCCACTATGAAAGTGGGTGAAGGACTTTTGGCTTGGGGGACACCCAGTGCCCTCTCTGATTGGCCTGACTCTCGACTCTCCGTGCCAGGCTGCTGGCAAACAACAATGACCCTCTAACAGCAGAGTCACAGCCACCGAACATAAACACACATATAACAGCCCAGGAGGTGCCAATGTAAGTGTGTGTGCCATTACAGCTTTGCCCCAGCGACACACAAGGTCATATTGTGCTCATACTCGGGAACATTTATTCACAGAAGACCCTGACTTAAGAAAACATCAGTGTGACAGCCAAAGTAAAACAAGAGAAACACAAATGTTTTGTTTCTGCTGCTCTTGTGTTTTCCCTCTAGTTCCACTTCTTTGTCATCTTGACTTTAATTTCAGACGACCTCTCGTGCTGTTGCTTCTCTGGCGCTCCATCTGACTGAAGAGCTGAGGTGAATGTGAGGCGATGTGGAGGAAAGGCAGTGCCAGTGGTGTTTCACTGTGCTGTTTACTGCACTACTGTTTGCCTCCCTGCTCACTCAGAGGAGAGTAAAATACTCTTTGAGCTGGTTCAGCAGACGGGGATTGAGAAACACTAGAAGCTATAAGATCCAGCTTCTTGTATGTTTAGGCAAATACACAGTAAGCATATAATCCACTGGTGTACAGTATGTGTTTTAATGTAGCTGCATCCTTGTGTGTATAGATGCAGGTACAAGGTCAAAATAGGACAAAATCTTAAAGGGACAGTTCATCCAACAATGAAATGCAGCCCCCATCTCAGGAGCTACTAGGGCTGCTTATTAGCAAGAACTTACTTACGATACCATGCGCATCATGGTACATAGGTCACGATACCATTATATCAAGATACACTGAGATACAATGTATATTGCGATATATTGGGATATTCAAAATAGTTTACTGAAAATGTAAAACCAGATGCAAGTTACTGTGGACAATCTGAGTCGTCTTCATACATCATTATGTTGATAATTCAACTGAAAAATTGAGTCAAAACGATGAAAAAAACTAGCAAATGCACAGATGTAGCTGCCATTACGTCAAAATGAGGAATGAAATTTAAGTGTACTCTTGCACTTTAACCGGACACACTGAAATTGAAAGTATGAAAATAAAGTGCATAAGTGTTCTATTGTGTCACTGAACTTCAAGGCTGGGTTTTGGCTAGGACTTCACAACATGATACGTATCACGACACATGGGTCACTATATGACAGAGCTATCATGAAAATAAATATTGCGATACACTGCTGCATCGATTTTTTTAGCACAGCCCTAGGAGCTACAGGCTGCAGTGAACAGTGAGGCTAAAAACATGGCGTCAGTGACATTTTCCTGACGCTTCAGGACACCTGGATTGCTTTGGATGAGCAGCACTGAGGCATTTTATGGTTCCTTACATATTTTTTTACATTTAAAACCAAGTCACCATTCACTACAATTGTTTGGGAGATGACTGCTGCATCTTTTTCCTGTAAAATTCCAACAGTGTTTGCTGGATTAAAAAACTTCACCTCTCCTTCCATCAGGATGAGGGCGAGTAGATAAAGACTGAATTTTTATTTTTGGGTGAACTATCCCTTTAATGTACCAATATTTTAAACAGCCATCACAAGCAACAAATCAAATCTCAGTACGCAAACATGCTGGAAAACCACATGAATGTGGTGTGTTTATAACTAACACTGTTACTCAGCTGTGTTATGCAATTCATAATGTACAACAACACAGAGCAGGAGGGGGAGTAAATGTGTGTCAGTATGCTTGGCAGGTTCACACAGAGCCTGAGCTGCAATGCAGTAAAAGAGAGCATCTGGGACTCATCACTGCTAACTGGCTTTTAAATCAACTTTTTATCGACCATTGGAGAAAAATAATTGTCGTGTGTGTATGAGTGTGTGGGTGCACGCATGTGTGCTCATTTGCAATCATGCAGCCATTGACTGGTGTCACTGTTTGGTTTAGCTGTCCCTCGCTCTCTCGCTCACTGAGGCAGACTGAAATTCACAAGTGTTCCCTTCTGATAGTGAAACAAACATCTGTTAGCCGTGTGGTCGAGTTCACATGGTGCCAGAGAACTGAGAAACTGTCCAAAGTCCATCAAATAATCCACACTGTCGCACTCTTCACTGTTTTATATTATCAGCTTGACTTTCAGCTTGGTATTAAGTAGGCTACCATAATTTTTCTTCAACCTACAAGCTTTGTCTACTGCTGCTTCATTTCCTGATAAAAAAAAAGTAAAATTACCCTTTATATGGGGTTTATCACATCTTGCATTGCATTCTGGTCTGGATGCAGCCATCAGAATAACATTAAATTTTAAATGCTGTTCTCATTGACCATGACTCAGAACTGACACACATTTTTACCCATATTTGATGTCCGAGATAGTTGAAAAATCAATTTCAATGGCGCTGCAGTGGAAATACTGAATGTCAAATGACATTAGACCTCAGAGATAAATTAGATTGTCAACAGATTGCAATTATTTGAGTGGACTGAAATTAGTTTATAAGTGTCAAATCATCTCCTTCTTCTGTATAAAAACAGCAAGACAAAACAGAAATGTCATATTTCCATTTACACATCATTTTCAACTGAGGTTTAACTGGAGCTCTTTTGATGGCCTTAGCTTGTTGCCACTGTGGTTAAATGACAACTGAGGGCAGAATAAGAGCCACCAACTATTTATGTATGTTAAGTTGCTTCATTTCTGAAGATTGCATACAGATATTTCATGGAAATGCATATAACTTTGCATCTTCTTTTGTTTGTGTTCTGTAAAGCTGGTTAAAATCTGCAAATCATGTTGATGGAAATCTGGCAATGATGAGAAATGTTGCACAAAACAGAAGGTAAATTAGCTGTGTTTCCATCAGCTAGTCGAGGTAAACAAACTACTTGAGCACGAGATTCAAATGTCAGAAAGAAAAAAACATGGAGAAATGTTAGTTTGCTTCAGCTTGAATGAGACCGTATTTTGTTTTACAGTAGCACAAAATGAAGAGAAAAAGACAATATGCTAAAATAAAAAGTTGTCTATTTTGCCATGAACCAAAGTTTCAGACATAAATCTTTGATCTGGTAATGTTAGCCTACTATTTCACAATCACAATTATCACAGTTTTTTAATGTCTGTACCAGAGTTATTGACAATCTGTCAGTTGTGGAGATATTTCACAAGAAATCACAAATCTCAACCTAATGTTGGCACTAGAAACAAGGTCAGGTGACTCCATAAACTGTTAATGATTAATCTTTCGAGTGCCCTAGATATCTGTACCAAGTCTGATAGCAATTTATTTATTAGCTGTAAAGAGGTTTCATTCTAGACAGTGGTGGACTGACCATCGCAAGCCACGAGTGTGGTTAAAACAACAACAACCTGGAGCTAACTTAAATTAAATTGATCCTCCTCCTCAAATTCACTTACACAAGCTCTCATGACCATAGATTTATGTGAAGTGCAGTATAAACAATTTGGAAAAATAATATATATGCTACATTTCCTCAAGTTTATTATAAAGGACTAGTTCAGTGATCATATCATCACCTGTTACAAACCCTTTACATCCTGGTGTTCATATGGTTGCAATTGTTTTATCAGTTGTTCTTTTGTCTTGAAATTCAGGTGTATTTTTTATAATGAGGCCTATGATACTGACATTGATAACGGAAAACTGCAGCCTACAGTTCATCAAGACCGTTAGCTTACAGTTCAGTGAGAAGAAGAATGGTTTGACCTCTCAAACTGGCCTTTACTTCATCGTATTCCTGCCTTTATCTCTCCCTCCCCCCCGTCCATCTCCCCATTCCCGTTCCCAACCAAGCCTTCAGGGGTTTCTCTACAGCCACTGCATTCCTGCTCTGCTCCTCTTCCCATCCTGCCTTGCCTCAATCTATCTCTCTGCTCTGTCATTCATGGCCTACAGTAGCTCTTCACTGCCTGTATCTCCTGTCCTTCGCCCCCCATCCCCCCCTGCAGTGACTCCTGCCATTGTGAGTCCTGCACTCGCTCTGTCTTGGGCTGCTGTGTGAGAATGGGGTCATTGTTGCCCTGTTGCGGTGTGCACATGAGTGAGTGTGTGTGTGTGTGTACATGTGTGTGATAGTAGGAGGGTGAGTTCTCTGCCCTAGCGCCAGCATGTCCTGCTGTCCGACCGCCGGACACACACAGGCTTACGTACTCAACACACACACCAAGCTTCACGACATTTAAAATTAAACAAAGAAACTAAAACAGTTTGTCATGCTACAATTTTCTCTGAGAGCCTCATTTCCACTGTGGATGGGATGAAATGTTCGCTTCATTTTTTCAAAGTCCTGGTTAAAGGTGGCGCCGACTGATGGCGACACACCATGAGCTTCTCTATCCCTATGACAACGCTTGTAGGAGGGAGGTTAGGGGTCCATCCATCAATATGGTGTTAAAAATTGAAGCCTCTTTGTAATGTTGGAGAACTAAAAAAAATAAAAATAAAAAAAGATTTTAGGAAGACTCGAACAGTTCAAACACCACTTTACATAAACAATGTCCCTGCTGAAAGGTGAAGAACTCACTCAAACCTCAGAAACCTTCCTCTGCTTTCTAGTAAGAGTACTGTCACTAACAAGGCACAAAAGAGACTTTTCTTTTCAAGTTGTCTTAAATCATTTAAAACATCAACAAAAACCAAAATCAATTTCTAAAAGGCTACCATGGAGAGCTAAAGGAGGCATACTGGTGTGGTTTGACAATCAGACTGAACAAGAACACAAACAACGAATAGGACAGTAAAACAGCTCCGAAATTGTTCTAATAATAATAATAATACAATATGATAATAATTATAACTTCATTGTCAGTTTTAGGACTTGTACACTACCAGCTGCAGTAGGAAGGCTCTATCACTGAGGATGCAAACCAGCCAGCACATGGTCTGTTCTCACACCTGGCCTGATAAAGACCCTGCTGGGTTGAAACGTTGTGCTTTTAGTCAATTAAACATTGTGAGCTGTAATCCAGTGTGTGGATATTCGGTTCTTCCTTTTACCTGTTCTCACTCTTCCCATCAGGAAAACAATTACAGAGCTTCATAAGATAAGGAAAGATAAGAAAAGATATGCTTTATTGTCCTTCAGGGAAATTGTCTTGGGCTCCAGAACGCTGCATCATATCACATAACACAGTACCAGCAGCAACATACAAACTTATGTAACATCATCATCATACAAACTCATAAATAAGATGTCAAAGCTCACAAGACCAATGAAAGTGTGTGTGTGTGTGTGTGTGTGCATGTGTTTAAAGTTTGGCCATGTTCCATGAATCCGTTTAGAAATTATGTGCCTTTTTGTTACTTTTATGCCAGTTGGCCTGAACCGTAAATCAACAGTCCTTTCAATCATGATCAACCTTTTTTTGTGCAAGTCTGTGAATCTGTTTAGAAATTATGTGTCTGTTTGCAAGGGACCACTCCCACTGCCACACCCTCTTTTAGCCAACTAACATGAACACAAACACACACCTTCACACACATACAAACTTGACCTCCATGCCAAATTTCAGCCTACTAGGGCATAAAATGTGGCCGCCAAAGACTGGAGGATTTTTGTGGACCGACCGACCGACCGACAGAGCGACCTACAGAGCTGCTTCTTTAGCTATAAAACCATTTGTAGTCAAATAAGACAATATCAGTCCAGCAATCTCAAAGACTAGTGGTCAGAATAATGAACAATTCATAACTCAGTTTATTTTATGACTATTTCTGATTCCTTCCTATTTTTTTGTTTATTATTTTTTCTTTTTTTAATAATACATAGTTTTATGACTGAGATAGCCGGCACACATGCATTTGTTTCATTTGAATTTACATGGTAGTTTTTAAGTTTATACAACAATAAACTTGAACCTGAAAATTAAAAGTATAATTTTTGGATTTTTTAGCACATAACAGGTCAGTTAACTCTCATTACTTCTTTTACTGTAAAGTAGTAACAAAAAGCTTTTATTAGCCGGTTAAAATTTGCCGGTTTGGCATTTTCAGTTGGTTCAGTTAACTAGCCTACAACCTGCAATACAAAACATTTCAAAATGCCTGATGAAGATCTGTGAGATCCAACAATGCTGCTCTGCTGTGTTAAATAAGATGGGAGCTTTCAGTACAGTGTGTATATCTGACGTGTGACTACTGCCGTGTTTGCTTTAGATCCGGCAGCTTTTGGATGCACCTAACCTACACTCTGTTTGTCTGTAAATATTTAGCAACAACTTTGTAAACATATGTGTTACTTAGAAGTGTGTTTTGAAGAAAGACTAACATTCTTGCAGTTTAGAATTAGAGGGAAATGGCACATTATGCTAACCAAGGCTGAGATCATTTCAGGTCTGTTAGGTATTGTGAAAAGTGATAACATTACAAACTTTCCCAAAGTTTAGATAATTATTAAACAACATTTTGGGGCGTCAGGTGGCTCAGGTGGTGGAGAAGGTGCCTCATATACAGAGGCTGTGTCCTCGCTGCGGTGGCCACGGGTTCGATTCTCCCTGTGGCCCTTTGCTGCGTGTCATTCCCCCTCTCTCTCCCCCGTTTCCTGTCTACTCTTCAGCTGTCCTATCCAAGAAATAAAGGCACAAAAAGCCCCCAAAAATATCTTTAAAAAAAACCAAAAACAACATTTTATCGAGGGTCCTGTGAGATGAGTCAATCACATTTCAAAAACTTGGATTTGTAGCAAGCTAATGTTAGCTTTGTCGGTCGTTGCAGGTAACTGTGTAACAGTCAATGTTACACCTTACAGCTACTGCACATTTTGTTACAATTTATTTCTACATACAAGTTTGTGTTGTGCAATTGTCATGATTTACTGATGTCTTCATCTCCACATAAATTAGAATTACGCTAAGTTTGAACTTGACAAATGGTCCAGCCAGCTCGAGGACTGTATCAGTGAAACTGATTTAATTAAAATGTGATAGGATTAGGCTTTTGCATAGATTGTATCTCTTTTTGTTTTGGTTTGTTTAAGACTTCATTGTCCCCCCCAACTAGCACATCTGAAACTAATCTACATCCTCAATCTATATGTGGCATTTCCATACATGCATACATAACATTTCTCGCATACACCAGTGAAATACTGCGGCACCTCAGGCTTAAAGATGTGCGAGAACGGTCTCTTCCTCCTATTTGTGCGGCAACAGTATTGCTAGCTCACACTCCAGTTAGTCACAGTCTCGGCCTCCACCGCTCTGTCTCTCTGAGGGATTAGCAGCCGGCACTGGCCACCACTCTAATCCTTTCCTCAGCAGACTCGCTCTCTTATTTTCACACACACACACACAAACACACACATGCAGCCAGATGCAGGCTTTTCAATGACAGCGATTATTTGCCACATCTTACCTTGCTAATCTGTTAACTAGCTATGACAGCACGTATGTGTAGTCGTTGTTGATGTCATGTTAGCTTTTTAAACACATCAACCAGACTAAAAGGAAATGTCCCAAAAAAACAGCAATTTTATTGCATCAATATGCATTTTTGTCTTTGTAATATATACTCTATGAGCAAACATGGAGTGTACTTGTCAAGCCTGCTCCGAGACACTAGTCAGAGGATTGTTTCCTGTGTAAACATGGCAGATAATGTCAACCATGCTCTGTCTTTATTGTGTTTGTCTGTTAGCCTCTGCATTCACAGATATACGCCACATGTGCTTCATCTAAACCAACCATCTAAGTTTTAAAGGGGAAATGAAAATATTATTTGTGTACGTATAAATGTTCATAGTGAGACACAGTCAAACTATATGATATTTACCGTATGTAAGAGCAGGATGCAGGTATACCGTAGATACGACCCAGTCTGTTTGTTGCTGCAGGTGGCAACGGGTGATCAGCTCACCTGTATTGTTTTACCTGCAGCTGAGTCACAGCCTCTTTGAAGCGCTATATAAAGTGTCACTGACCGTCAGTGAGGTCAGTGACATAAAAAGGAACTCGGTCTCACATCCCGGCAGAAATAAAACAGATGAAAACAATCTCAACTCAATGCCCACTTACTCAGCTGTTCTGGAACTTTTGACCAACTTCATCACAAGTTTAATTCTCACATGTTCATTGTAGTTTAAAACCCTCGTTTCTATCTATATTTGTTGACTTGATCGATTCACTCTTAATTAGCTAGTAATTAACTATGATGTCTCCTGTCCCTCCCCAATAAAGATGCAAATCCCAAAACAAAAAAGTAACCAGTTATAAAAACATAACTGGAGCAGAGAGACAAATATTACCATAGTTTTTACTGCATAGTTCCACGTCAATACTGTTATAATAATGTTGAGTACTGGTGCTATTAGAGGACGTTAACTTACAAGATTTCTCAAAGAAATAATTATTAGTTACAGATATGATTGCGCTGAACTACTTCTTTAATTCTGGTTCATAAAAGTGTATAAAGTCATCATTATGCAGCCATACAGTTATGAAAAATAATATTTAAGTTCAATAAAAAAATGATAGCCAAAATTAAAGCATCAGCAGCAACTTTAATAATCAATATGTGTCATTGCTGACACTCTTTTAAACAAGAATGTCAAAAACTCACTATGTTCAGCCCCTACAATGGGAATATTACTGGTTTCATAGTCCGCTGGGTAGTTAAGAAAATAATTCACAAATTAATGGATGGTGATAGCTGTAACCCTTGTGTCATACAATGATAATTATATTATATTAATACACTGTAATTTTCATGTCTATAGTGATCAAAAGAATGTTAAATCTTTCCATTGTTTCTACTATAATCCCATGTGTAAGTGGAGCCGATCAAAAAGGACTTGTGCCCTATGCTTTGAGAAACAGGAGGCTGATCCAGGATCAGAGTGACAGGTAAGGCATGACCACGGGTGGTAATGACTTGCCAACCCACAAACATGCTGTGACATCACTCTAAGGAGGTCACGGTAATCAGATTATCCGTGTTACGCAGACTCACTCACCACTGAGGGCCTGACCGACAGCAACACTCAGCAGGTTAAAACACACTTTCACACATGCATGACGATGGGCTTTAAAAAAACTCAGCTGGGATAAAATTAGAAGAGAGCGGTGAGTGAGCCAAAAATAATATCCCTATGTTGTAAAACGTTTGCAAAGCTTCAAACACGCTCTGACTCTATGAGCAGTGTCACGTTTTGCCTTGATGAATTTCTCTTTTGTTGGAGAATGAAGATTGTTTACTGAGCGCAGGAGGCAGCTGATGGGAGACAGAGGAGAGGCTCGGGGGCCTGAGCTGCTCTGTAACCGCTGCGATGCCAAGTGGTCGGCAGTTTGAAGAGGACACCTGAGACCAGCGCACCTGGACAATGAGCTGAGGTGTAACTCTAAACTGAGATGAACCGCTGTTTATCCCCTGCGCTCTCCTTCTCTTCCTCTTTCCCATCAGTCTCCTCTCTCGCTTCATACATCTCTCTCTCCAGTCATCGAGCCTATTTTCTCTCCACAACCTGATCTAGTCCACCCATTGGTGGACTGTAATGAAGGATTTTACTCCAGTGCTTATGCTTTACTTGAATATTCCCATTTTATGGTGCAACAAAATATGATGTTTGACAACAGTTTCGGCTACCCAGCAGCATATAAGGCCCTAACTTTGCCAGCTGCAACATCAAAGTTATGTATATATTTATGTATAATAATGATATGTATGTGATTCAAAATGGGTGATTCTGCCTTATGAGCTCTTCTGAAGTTTTAATGTTAATATTTTTGTACTTTAAACAGTAGCTTGGACCAAGACCAGAGACTCTGCCCACTGGCACTGCACTTAGAAACTGTGGTTCTCCCAGCTGAAAAGGTTGTCATCTAATGAGCACTGGAGGCGGGATGCCACGGGCGGGACTGAGCTGTCTGTCAAGAAATATCCGACATTTCAACCAACAAAGCCACGTAACAGGACCAAAAACAGTGATGTGGTTATATGTGGTGCAATGATGGTGACATGAGTTTTAAAAAATGCTGAATTTATATGTGGGAAAGTAGCCGAGACACGTCTGTTTAAACCGATGTTCCTTCATGCCAGCTCCTGCCACGGAGAGACAGCGTCTGTCCCGGTCTGTCATCGGCAGGGAGAGGCAGGAAGCACCACTGTGGATCCGGTAGATTTGTCCACTATTCACTATGATAATGTGATGTGACTTAAAGCGAAAAATGTTTGTCTCTCTCCATAATGCATGGTGGGTCAGAATCTAAATAACAACAAAATATATCAACATCTATGTGATTATTTTTGGATTTTGGTTGTCTGACTCAGCCAAACTTCTTTCCATACTCACTCCACAGTAGGCAAAACGCGCCCCTGGCAATGTAATGACCGTTTGCATGGATTAAATTGGAAAAGGCAACGACCAATGACGAATGGTTGGGGAAAATCTATTCTCCTCCCCCTGAGAATTGCTCAAAGTGGAAGCAATGCCAGACCAAGAGAATCAAGTGCACTCTGGAGTGGGCGGAGTCTCTGGTCTGGGCCAGCATGCAGGACTTTTTAACTTGTAATAGAGTATTTCTACATTGTAGTATCGCTACTTTTACTTGAGTTAATGATCTACATCTTTCATCAGTGTTTTATCTTAATCTTTTGACTCTCTCTCTTCTCTTCCTCTTCCGTTTCTGCTTCTCGCTCTCTGTGCATTCTTTACCCTTTTGGGCATTGCCAGGCTAATTTAAAAACATCTCTCAGTATGGGCGTGACTCACAGCCTAATCACATACTTAACGATTAGCACCCACACATTTTCTGTAAGAATCATCCTTTGAGGGGAAAAAACAGGGGCCTTAGACATTCTTGCATTTCTTCGGTTGCTATTTTCACACAGACAATCCTCTAAATTGGGGGACTGACATTTTGTGCAGCAGCTGACAGCGACTAGCAGCTGTATGACTCAGTGACACAGAAGCAGTGCCCATGTCACCATGGAAAAGGCAGCGTTATGGTGTTGTTGCCAAGGCTCTGCTGTCCAATACGCATCTGATCCCCCATCGTTACTGATAGAGCCACACAGGGAGGAGGGAGAGATGGGAAAAGCGTATGCATGTTTAAAAGTGAGGCATGATAGAAAAGTGAGAGAGTCAAGAAGTGAGGGACTGAAGATTAGGAGCCATTTCAGCAGATCAGCAGAGTGTGCTAGAACTACACGTACTTCTTCTGTCTCCTTTAAAAGGCCTTTAGTCAGCATCCTGCACACTCCACCCATATTTGTCCACTCCCTCCCCCATCACTCATGTCACTTGGGATAAACACACACAGTCTGACCTGCACATATACACACACGCACAAAAATGCACTTAGATGGTTGCTGTGTGTTATCTCTTTGATGCACCAACAACTGCAACTGCGTCTTTAAACAGCAAGTAGCACAAAGGACCAAAAATAGCACAGTGAGTTGCAGAGCAGAACTGCTCTCCTTGAGGAGGGGAGGAGAGAGGAGGAGGATGAGGAGCAGGAGGAGGAGGAGGTGCAGAGAGAGATGACAGAGAAAAGATGGCAGGAGGAAACCAGCTCTCCAGGACTTAAGCCTCCCTGCTGGGTTCAATTTACGTTTCTCATTCAGTGTCAGCACCCAGAAAACCTCTGTTTGTTGGCATCCAGTGATAACTCTTGATAATCACATTTCTGTTATGTCATTAAATAGCAATGAGAAGGCTAAATGTTTGTTTGTTTGTAAGTGTTCACTTATTTGTCCCAGTGGATTTTTACATATGCCAATCAGAGAAACTAATGGATACAACTGCATACTGCACATCTACAGCAGACCACAAACATGTCGACATCAGAATTGGGACAATTAATCAATACCGCAACATATCACAACATGATTTCCAAGCATTTGTTTATCAATTCAATCAAACATATTTTTTACTAGTGCGTCATCTGTAACTTTGTTTCTGAGCTTTAGATAAGAAGTTTGATACTACTGTTACGTCTGTACGATAAAAATATGAAAGCATACCAGTTAGACAGTTAGCTTAGCTTAGCACAAACTCTGTAAACATGGGGAAAACACCAGCCTTACTCTTTCCAAAGGTAACATATCTTGTACAAGCACTTCTAGCTCACTAAGGCCCCTTTTACACAGCCTGTTTAAAGCAGGAATATTGCACCAACATTCCACCTCGCCATTTCTAGGGGGTCGGTGACAAGAAACAGGCTGCCGTTCCGCCTACAAAACAACATGTCATTTCCACTCTTCAGTTTTTCCTAAAAACTAAAGACAAAGGATGTAACATGTTGTTTCTACTTTAGACATTGTGGTAAACTGATTTCATTACCTTTAGACAAGGATGGCTAGCTGTTTCCTCCTGTTTCTGGTCTTTGTGCTAAGCTACGCTAACTGGCTGCTGGCCATAGCTTCATATTTACCACACAGATACGAAAAGTGGTACCGATCTTCTTATCTAGCACTCACTAAGAAAAGGAATAAGCATATTTCTCAAAATGTTGTACTGTTCCCTTAAGGGTATGCATGACTCTTGAAATATGTTGTGAAAAATTTTTTATTACAGGCAACATGTTGCAATAGCATTAGCGTATCATTCCCACCTTGTGTCAATATCACTGTCACAATAAAATTGGATTCATAGCAGAACACTAAATTGTTCAAAAACAATGATTGTGTAAAAATAT
>JAQFJA010000024.1:16819812-16832524 GCA_029874485.1 Naso brachycentron | reverse complement strand
GACCCTGATTGATCAGTATTGATTAGGACTGTATTTATTCAGACAGTAATGGGCCTCCCCCTCAGGACACTGTGTCTGCTGATTCCCACCGATCTCCGCCTCTGGCCCCACTTCAGCCCTCTCTTTATGTGTCACTTGTACTTGAAGAACCCTCCCCCCTCTGCTACGAAAGCCCCTCGACCTCTAATGAAAGTTCAGCCTCCTTCACTTTGCATCCACAGTTCATTTGTATTTTCGTCCGTGCACAAGGAGGAATTAGAAGGCAGAGACAGCGTGTGAAGGTGCAGCAGGAGACAAAACCAGATCACTTTTTTTTGTCTGAGGAAAGAGCGACTCCATTAGTTGTTCAGAATTTTTTTAATCACATTAATTCTGGGTCAGTATTTGAACTAATATTAAAACATCAGTTTTTGCAAACTGCATTACATGTGGGGTTTTTAATTCTGTTTGTATGCAAGCCAGCCTATGCGTGTGCAAAACGTGTTTACGGTACAGACGCGGTACAGATAGATGGCCTGGGGCATCTTTGTTCACACCCCTCACAAACAATAGACATGTCTGTGTGGATGACCCGATGAGCGTGAAACTAATGACAGCTGCTCTGCCAAAACACACACATATGCACACCTACAATTAATAATAACGACCACACAAATGTGAGATAGACAAGGTTTAAAACATTACTTCACAATTTGGCAAATGTATGCGCATTAACAAAAACAAACACATTGATATAATTAATTCTTCTTCTTATGTTTTTTTTTAATCATGCCAAACTGTTAGCATGTGTAAAGCAAAACTTCCAAGTCTTTTCAATAACTGTACCAAGCATTAGCTGTAGAGCATAACTTTAACATGTGTTAGACGTCAACTGCAGTTTAACAAGATGTTATTTTCTCATTTTTTCTTGCAGAGGTAAAATCTGAACCTTCCTGCACTGTGACGTCATCCCTCACAACACCTGCAACACCTGCATACCGCACAGCTGAAGGCCAACAAGGTAAAACAAGCACAGTTGTACATGTGTGTGAAGTCGTTAAGCTGAAAACTTTGTTTGATTTGTTGGTTTTAATCTGAGGTTTGGTTATGTGCAGGTTACTTAAAACCAAATATTTGTAGGAATTTTCTTCTCCGCTAATAATTGTGATGTGAATCATATGGTATTAGTGTGTCGTCGTCGATATGGAATCTCTTAATGTCTGGTGTTGGTTTGTATTTGTTTGTGTGTGTAGAGTGATATGACATGTTGTGTATTCAATTGAATTTAATCTCGTAACAAACCTATTTTTTAACGTTACATGATAAGATTTGTCTTCTTAATCTGTGTCGATTTAATTTCCAACACTTCTCACTTCCCTCGAAGAATTTTTGCTTTTAAGAAAAGTCATGTCCAAAGACTATAAAAGGCTAATTGACTTGATGACCTGGGTATTCTTCTGAAGTAAAGGCATGAGCTGTCTGCATTTTTTTGTAGATAGAGCACCTCCTCATCTGCATTTCACACTGATAATGAAAAGCAGGGTGCCTATTATACTACACTTATGGCAACACAGCATCCATCTTAATTAGGACTCCCACAATGCATTGCAGTGTGCCATACTAATTCTTTTTGTCAAGTAACAGCGCAGCAGTACATTCTTCAGGTTCTTTCTGGTTTTTAGCTTGACCTTGTTGCTATCAGGAGCCTCTTGTGATTCTTTTTTTGTTTTCAGGAAGCACTTTCACCTGCGTCTGAACTGTCTGACTTATATTTATTTAAATTATAAAGGACAGTGTGCAAATACATCGCATGCATTGATTGTTTGCAACAGACAAAAAGATGGGTGCACCAGATTTATCCCAAAAAAGAAAAAAGAAAAAGAAAAGAAAATATGAACATAATAAATTACATATCTGTCTGTGCTAATGAAGCTGTCTTAAACTACAGTGTCAACACAGATTTCAGTCACAAAAGCTGAAAAACAAGAGATTTTAAATTAAAGAAACGCTTTATTTACATATCACAATTTTTATAAGTTATTACCAATGGTAAGGGACAGTCATGGAACTAATCAAAGAGTATCCAAGATTTGATGCCATCTATATCATGACAGAAACCCTATTACCATCACTGGTGGCACTTTGCAAATCATTTTAAGCTATAACACATTTGACTTTTGCATCAGTTGGACGATGCGTCTTGGTTCGTCGGGTATTTAAGTAGCTGGATTGGCCAAAACCACACATATCTGCTCTGTTGTTGTATCATTAAAACGTGTCCCAAAGGATTTTCCAGAAAACAGATGTTGCTTGGACTATAATTCACCTATTATTTTCTTGACTGATAGATAACTAGGTTATAAAACAATAGAAAACAGTGCTCATCACGATATCTTGCAGCCCAAGCTGACTTTATCAAATGTCACAAATCTGAAAAGATAGGACATGTTACAATGAAACTACACATAGAAACAAATAAGATGTGTTCATGTTATAGTGAAGATGCTTGTCATTTCAATTGCTTTATTTTTTAAAGGCTGTCGTTGAACCAAAAGTCAGAGATTCATGAACCCCTGCCGGCACATCTTTACCTTGTTGAAAAGTCCTTGAGCAGGACGTTGAATCCCCTCCAGTAACTACTGGCCTAAACTCAGCTTCTGCATACTCACCTCAGCCTCCTTCCTGTCTCCTCTCCACCTCCATCTCTTCAACTCCTCCTTGTTTTTTTTAAAACATTTATCCATCAGTAATAATGATGATATGGGCTGCAATTCCTTTTCCTCCAACTGGATGCTAATCATTCGACTTGTTACATGGACACTGGATGTTACATTCATGGTCTGAATGAATGTGTCTTGAGTGTTCTTCCTAAATACGTCGAACCCCTGCTACCACAACCTCTGGCCTTCCTGCTCCTCCTCATCCTCCTCCTCTACACGAGCTGTCTCCGTGTCATGGGATAGCAGCCTGACGGACAGACAGGCAGATGGAAGTGACACTAGCGACATCAGCGGGATTCAGCATAACAACGTAGACGGAAATCGGTGGAGACAATGACAGCGGGGTCAGGGGAGACTGGGGAGGAAAGTGAGTGGAAAGGAAAGCAGGGCGACAGGGGGAAAGCTGTATCTTAGTAAATCTCAGTCTGAGAGGGAGAGATGTCGCCAGACCTACAAGCTCAATATAGACCAGAGTCAGAAGCGTTGACTGTTTATTTCCTTCCAGCCCAATGTTCTGATATGTCCACTTTGTTTTCAGTGTTTCCTGTGGAGTTGCTGATAGAGGAAGTAGTTTTCATCACAGAGTAAAGTGTCAGACTTTCTGTATTGCATGCAGGTGCCGTTGCACTTTATGAATTTTGATATTTTATCATGATTGATGACCTCTTGTGCTTCAGCTGTTAGTACTTTAGGTTTGGTGAAAATACTGTCTGTTTATCTGTTCTGTTATTGTTGAAGGGGAAAACAGGCTGCCTCGACAGTCACATCCGGAAAACGCAGACAGACACCGGCAGTCATCCTGTAACCTCTCATCATGCTGCTCCACTTTACAGCACAATGAAACATCCGCTGAACTTTACTCACGGCTCTAGACGCTTCACCTCTGCCACTTCCTTTTAGAAGCACTGACCTTTCAGCTGTCGACGGATGTCTTTTAATTTTAAACTCCGAACATACACCCACTACTTTTTTTTTTTTCTTTTTGTCAGTGCTGGTTTTTCCACATCGAATCGCATGTGTCATAGCAAATTGCAAGACTAGGGTTAGGTTTATTGATCATTGCATGCCTTTTACTTGACCGCCGTGGTTGTGAAATCCTGTTGTGCCGTGACTAAACTATAAGAGATGAGGGATGGACTCGGAAAAATAAACATCAGATTTTTTCCTTTTAGGTTTTATAAAGACTCTTTTGTTTGCTTGGCTAATGCCAAAGATAGTCAGTTATTAACACAAGATCTCCCACTCTTGGCTTTGTCAGTGGTGTGAAATGGTATATACACTTCCCGTCTCCTAAGTGGGCAGAGTCATGTCTCCCGTCGAGTCAGTTAGGAACCACCATCCCTTCGCCTCGTCTGGAAGCATTATAACGTCTTTTGAATGGATTAAAGCAGATAGATTTGGAGTTGCATGATATTTGTTTGATGTAAGTTTTAACTTACAAGTCATGGTTTCAGAAGACCATTTAAATGTCCGTTTGTCAGTTGTGAAGCAAGGCAGGAAGCACCAGTTCCCAAATCTCACGAGAACGTGTTGCTGAGACAGAGACAGGCCTTGAACAAAGTTAATTTTCTCCTGATTTGTGTTTCTAAAAAAGGCCAGAGTGTTCATAAGATATGTGTCTTGTGAGAAATGAGTCCAAACTGTATCTGGGTGATGATCAAGCGAAAGAATTGGACATAATCTGTGATCACGTTCATTTCTCCTGTAAGAATGAATTGAGTAGAGACTGCGTCTGGTCTCCTAAAGGGGCGGGGCTGTGGCAAAAAACCATGTGACACTGATTCAGGAAATGAACGGTCAATGAGACATCTTGCTTTCCACTATTAACTATCTCTGCTAATACCAAACTCTGTCTTGTATTTAATTTGTATTTGGGGATTTTTGCTGGGTCAAAGCTTAGTACATGTATTAATACTTGAATGTTTTTACTTTTTTTTTTTTCTTTTGGGTAAAGTAAAAGTAAAACCACAAGTAAATCAGGTCAAGTCCCAAGCCCAGGCTTAAATCCCAACACAACATCTCAGCTTTTATTTTCTTTGGCTGCTTAAATAAAAACAAGCCTGTGTTGTAAATAGCACACACCCTTTAAACTCTCTCACATGGCCTGAGGTTAGTTTAATCATTGCACGTCTTCAGTTAAGTCATCTCTCTTGGTTTTTAGATTTATCACTTCTGCTGCCTGTAGCTTTAGCTACTTTTCCCCTCTAAATGCAAAGAGGTGGTTCGGGTTGAGTTCAGGGTCAACGCGGATCTGAAGGCACCTCCTGGTCTGTTAGCTCCTTCGGAAGCCGCGGAGGCATGAATGCTGGACGGGCTGTCACTGCCAGCACTGTATTGTCGTGTTGTATTACAGTGTCGTGCTCTGGTCCTGCTCCTGTCTGCCATCTGCCAGTCATATGTACCACCATCTGTTTCTCACCAGGCTCATAATCTAGCTCGCATCGTTTGCTTAATTTAAACACTTTCAGTAACTGCTGCTGATGTTTTATGTCTGGAGGGTTAGCTATTTTCTCAGGGGATTTTTTAAAAACCTGTGCTCTGGTGACACAGTGTCAAAAGTTAATGTTTGCATTTTCTTTCATCACTGAGACGGTTTTTGTAGATTTTTTTTAGAAGCCTTTGTACATGAATCTTATCATTTGACCTGTGCTTGCTCTTTCATATCGCGCCTGCAATCTTACATGTAATTAGACCTATGTTTCTGTCTCAGACGTCGCCAAAACAAAACGCAGTCTATCTCCCCTCATCTCTGATCCTTTTACATTTGTGGAAAGCTCTCAGTTGCGCTCCATCCGAATCTCTGGTCAGCGCCGCTCACCGGTATGACATACCAGCAAGCAGCTTCATCAGCGGCACCTCCTCCACGCAGAGTACACTCATTCCTCCAGAAGCTGCACTCCTCTGCTAACGCTGTCATTACTACCATCTAACCAGTGTAATTACCAGCCTCGGTGTGTGTTTGTGGTGTGTGAGCCAAGGCTGCATTATGCAGAGCAGGTTGGAGGGGGTGTGGAGGGAAGGAGCATGAATGGGAGAGACTGGGAGGGTAAAAACAGGAGAGGTGTATCCCAGAGCTAACTAATGATTATATGTGAGTAATTAATAGTTATTAAATGTCTGGAGCTTTATCTTCTGATGTCTGTGCCAAAGCTGCATGTGTCTGCTCAATTCTTACTGTATATGATGGGGAGTCTTTTTTTTTTTTGGAGTGTATTTTTTCCCTTGATCACATTTTATAGCTCCTTGCTCTCTCCCCCACACTGTAGATCACTGTATAATTTGCAGGTACATACATTTTTTATTTGACTCTTCTCCTCTTCTGTTCAGTTTAAGTATAGCTGTACCCCTGTTTCATTGGCCTTTTTGACCAAAAACCTGCGTAAGTAATAACATACCAATCAGCCTCAGCTGTACTTTGAGTTTGTGCTGATGGTGGTGAAGATGTTTATGTATTATACATTCTAAACATCAGCATGTTAGCATTGTCATCGTGAGCATGTTAGCAGTTGGCATTTAGCTCAAAGCACCTCTGTGCCTAAAAGCCGCACAGACCTGATGTGCGGTTAACTCGTGGTATTATGATTTTGATGTAGCTATTAAACCACCATCCCAAAGGTAAATCATCTCACATTGAAAACTCCTGCAAATCCAGATTAGCCGTTTGTGTCTGTCATTCTTTAGGTGTCTATAAGCTTTGTCAAGCTGCAGAGACTCTGACAGACGTTACTGGTAAAGATCAGACCGCACTCTCTCCATCGCCTCTCTCATCAGGCACCTCAGACACATAATGAAGCCATTCTGCAGCTCCTGCAGCTGGGGACAAATAATCTGGGATTGGGCCTGATAGTGGATCACAGCACAACTCTCCGGATGAGGAGGTGGACTGTCAAAAAGCAGGATCAGAGCGAGAGCCTTTGGTCCGGAAGTGCCTGTGGTTCTCCTTAGACAAAGACATGATACATTTGCTGGGCTGTGCGTCTATAGGGGGAGTTTGTTTGCTGTGAATGAGTTCTGTTGATGATGCCCATGTGCGTGTATGAGTGAATGAGTAATGCAGTCCTAGAGCCAAAAATGAATTCAGTGTGGACTCATAAAAGGCATTGTGTATCATAAAACACGCACAAAAACACTCTGAGCTGCCTTGACACAATGAAAAGCTCGACATTATGCAAATAGGACTTCATAACGAGATAGTCACCCCAGGAGACGACATTTGTAGAATTCATAAAAACTGAGGCAGCTGGAGAGAGACAAGCAAAGATTTGTTCTTGCAACAAATTTGTTCCTAATGTATGTTTTCTGCAGGCTGTTAAACTTACAGAGTTGAATATTTATCTCCTCCTTTTAGACAAGAGTAGTCTCAATTTCTACACCCAGTGGTTTCACGTGTAACAGCTGTATATCTGAAAGTGCTTAAAATGTGATCATATGGGAGATCAGTGCCAATAAAGTGTCAGCCAATTATGTTGAGTTTATCTTCCTCATATGCTTTATTTGTCATTGTCATTTATAAATAGAGCTGATAAGATGAAGCTACATGCTCTTATTTACTAATAGTAATTATTATGTACTTGTGCCAACATTATTTGTTTATTGTGAAGGAAACAAAAAACAAAGGTGGCCTAAAGAAGCTTCACTGTGGCGGCTTTGCAAAGTTTTTTGTCTGGTCCTACCTTGTAATATATTACAATATGTTTGGTTGTTTCCCCTTGCTCTTTGAGGTCAAGATTTTTAGAGGCAAAAAAAACAACAACAAAACTGTTAGGCTGCAAAAAAACAAAAATAAAAACATACATTAACTGTAAAATTTAATATGTCGGGAGGCTCAGATGTCTGGTTCTAGTTTTAAAGGTATAACATTTGAAAAATAAGCTGAAGATACTGATGAAAAAATGTGTGATGAAATGTTTGGTTAAATCATGTTGTAGTGCACATAAACAGCCTCAATAACAGAAGGTTTTATAGATCTGTCATGCAGGAACAAAAAGGGAAATCATGAGATCATGATAAGACTAGAGCCTAACAAAAGCACATTTTAAAAGCTGATGTACATTTGCCCTCTGAGGAGATCTGGTGTTGATATTTGAATGACGGGTGGTTTGTGGAGTCCAACAGAAACCTGACAATGGAAAGGGAAATACAGGAGAACAGAAAAGTAGCACATTTGTGTTAGAATATACAAGTGTGATGTTTTTTAAACGCAAATGTTGTATGAATCTTTCAGAACTGGTTAATCCACCAGTTATCCTTTTTCTGGGACTTGGTTCAGGTTTCATGAATGAATCAATTGTGTTATTAGAAATGCTAATAGTTTGCTCGCAAGCTTTAAGAAATGTGAAAGAACATTTCATCTTTACTATTTTTTTTCTATCATACTCATATACTTTGGCCTGTGTGGCATTGAAACAGATAATAAATTGCATTCTATTTCGTGATATAAAGCTCTTCAGAAGCCTTAAGTTCAACAGTCCCTGTCAATGAGATCCACAAACCTCACAAGTATGTTTGTTGTTCAATTCTGCTAAGACCTCACAACCAGTACATTGTCGTTCCTTGTTCGTTATGGTAATGCAGTTGAGTCATAACCACATTGTAACATTCTTGAATATAAATTCCCAGCCAGTCACTCTGAAAACCCACATTAACATTCAGCCGAAAAAATATGAAAATGACTGGGACATTTTGTCCGAAATGATGATGACAAAAAGTCACAGTAATGTAGTCTGCCCGAGAATCTTCCAATGACTGCCACACTATTATGACAATGTGACAGCCTTACCTCTGACAGTACTCCCGTACACATACAATAATAGTGTAAGATGCCTGTAAGAAAAACCCAAAACAAAACATTATACTTGAAGAGAAATGCAAGATGCTTCGGAGTAAACGAGAGTCCTTACGTGGTGGATTTTTAAGACTTGATGCAGTGTGACAGTCATATTAAAGCACACCGCTGTGGTTCACTGAGCAATGTACTCCTCTCCTCTTTGCTCTTTCTTTACTCTGTCTATTTCTGGATTTACCCTGCTTCACCTCTCCAACTGTTGGGTCACTTTGTGCCCTCCTGAAATCTCTGTCACCTCCCTGCCTTTAAGTTGTAGTTGTTTGTGGTTATGCCTCACTCAGAGTACAATAGAGAAGTGTGTATGTGTCTCAGCCATGTGGAGATCGGTGCCCGGAGGATGAAAAAATCAGTTATGAGCAGACTCCTACACGCATATAAGCTTTATCAACACTGGGTCTCTTTGAAATGAGAGACAGAAATGAGTGGTGAAAATGCTTCAGTGGTGAAGTGTTTAAATTATCTGTGTACTCTGCATTCCCTCTGTTTGGAATCTGTATTACTTTCTAGTCCAGTGATATTAGCTGAAGTGTTTCAGTGGTTTTAATCTGCAGCAGAGCGGCCGCAGCCTTTATGTCCTGTGGCTGTATGAGTGTCTGCATGTGCACGCGCATGCACTTGAGCGCACACAGTGTGAGATAATAATATCCCTTGTCAGCCTCCTGAAGATTAGCTTCATCATGAGAAATCCTCTGTCCCTCACCTTATTTCCCTCTCTCGCTCTCTCTCTGTCTTATCAGTCTTACATTGTTGTACAGTTGAGTGAGTCGCTCTTTTCTGAATTCAGCACTCAGTTTTTCTTTGCGCCTGTAGAAAAAATTTGGGTCACACTAGCTCTGGGGTGTAAAAAATGTTCCAAATGTCTTATCTCTAATTTGTTTTGGTTTTGCATGTTTTGTGCCGATTGTCTGAAACTGATTTTTTTCCTCTTATTTTTGTCCTTTTCTCAGATCTGCATAGACTGAAAATAAACCAAAAAGAAGAGGATTGGACCTGACTCAAGCTGGTCCCCAATGGACCAGTGAAGTCATCCCGCCCTGCCAGTTAAAAGCAATGTTTTTGGGAGCTGGAGGCCGTAGCACCGTCAGCAGAGTGTGTGTGGGGCGCCTCCCTTCCCACTTTCCCAGCACCCCTCCTGACATGGGATGCCAGCCCCCTGCCTTCCTGCCCTGAGCTCTCCTGGGGTGCCATGAACAGCTACAGAGACAGAGGGGTCACTTGCACCTCCTCCGACCTCCTGGATGGAGGTGGTGGAGGAGGAGGAGGAGGAGGAGGGTTCCCCCAGCACACTCCGTTTCGCCACATCCCAAATGGCCACCCAGCTCCTGGCCTCACAGACCCGGCCGTCCAACCACGCGTGTCCGTGCCTAAAATGGGTGTTCGGGCACGGATTGCAGAATGGCCCCCACGCCGAGCACAGTCTAAAGAGTCGCTGCTTGAAAATGGGCAAATTGGCAGCGGTCGCCATGGAGATGACTGCTCCACTTCAATTTCCTCATCGGTTTTGTCATCTGACATGGGATTGGTGCGGGGAGGAGTTGCCAGGTTACCACGACGGAGGTCCAAGGATGTAGAGTTCAGAGGAGGAGGGTTTGGCGGTGAGAGAGGTTCACCTTTGAGCCTAAGAGTGTTTCCTCCACTGAGACAGCGCTCGAACAGCGAGGTGACCCTGAGTGAGCAGGACGAAAATGAGGTGAGTCTTCAGTCACTCTCAAACCTTTAAAAAAAAGTTGGTTGCTTTTTAGTTCTGTAGCATTTTCTGTTTACAGTATAAAACCCAGAAATAAAATGTGGCAATTAAATGTGGTAAACATATGCAACTTTGTGGAAATTCCCAATATTTAAATTGAAATAAGTGTTGTTTTGTATCCACTGATGTGTCATCTCAACCCGAAGATTCTTTCCCCTTTCTGCTCCAAGGTGGAGGTTCGTGGAGGTGGCGGAATGGGCAACCTGTTCAGAGAGTACGGCAGCACTTCCTCAATCGACATCCAGGGCATTCCTGAGCAGAGCTTCTTTGACATGCTCAGCCAGTTCCACCAGGAGAGGCCTGACCAGCGCAGCTCTGCACCCATACGCCTCGGGGAGCTGTTGCGAGCTCCAGATTCACCACCAGGCGCAACCCCCCCCTCTGCTCCCTCACCTGGTCCCTCAGGTGGGGACGACAGAGGAACAGGAAGGAAAGACGGAACTGAGAGGGTGAGGAAGAAAAGTGGAGGGACAGAGTCGTCATTGGGCACCTCCTCCTTGTTTAGGAAACTTAGGAGCTCTAGTCGGGGTGAGCTGGACAGTGGGAAAGGGGAGACGAGCGAAGACGGGGGAGGACGGGGTTCAGGGGATGCCTCCTATAAACCGTGGGTGTGCCCCAAGAGCTTTGTCCACTTTGATGCTCAAAGCATCCTGTTTGACCTCCACGAGGCGGCTGCTCAGCGAGGCTATGCCTCTCAAAGGAGGAACACCGCCACAGGGGCATCAGCTGCTTCAGTGTCCCTGTCCGTCCCCAGATCCTCCGCTCCCAGTGTGAACGAGCCCATTTACTCCAGCATTGAGGATCTAACCTTGAGCCTCGACCCTGGTTCTGCAACACCCTCGCTGGGCGTGGACCCCCTGGATGGGCCCCCTGGAGGCAACAGCTCGAGCCAGCTGCTCCTTTGCTGCCCCCACTTCCTTAATGAGACCGGGGGCCATGGGGAGCGCAACATCAGCTTCCTCAGCTCATCAGCAGAACGAGGAGGAGACGGAGGAGGAGATGGAGCGAGAGGTTGGCTGAGGAGGAGTAATGCCAGTGTCTCGGTGCTGGAGGTGCCTATAGAACAGCAGATTACAAGACTGGAAACACTGAAACTGTACAGCATAGAACATGTAGACCTGGGGGCCAAATACTACAGAGACTACTTCCATGGGAAAGGTAATACTGAGACACATTCACTGTGCAGTTGCACTTAAACAATAAATATTCATTGGTTTTGATGCCAGCTGTTTTGGAAAGAATCCAAAGATTCACTCCCCCCCCCCGAGAGAAACCTGATTATACATAATTATGTTTGGCAACATTACAACATATTATAACATCTGGAAATACTGGTATTATAACACTCTGTAAAATGTCATAATGACAAAAGGATAGAAGAAAAAACTTGAAGTAATGAATGAACCATCTGGATTTAAAGATTCAGACACTTTCATTGTGTCATACAGTATGTTAGTGCTGAAACATTTAATCAGTCTCACATTTGATTATTTTTTCAGTTAGTAGATTAAATGTAGGATTGATAAAATTTCATAAAATTATGAAAAATTTCATCACAACTTTTCATAGTCCAAGGTGACCTGCCCTCCTTTTCATCTCTGTTTCCAACATTTTGACAAGTAATGAAGACATTTATCAAGCAAAAAGGAAAACATTTTTCGTTTTTGGCCTCTCAAATGTGAAAATAGTTTGTTAGACTAAACCAGCAATCTAAAGAGGAAAATAGATTCTCTGACAGTTTAGACTTAAAAACTAATACTTTAAATTACTATTAGCATTATCCATAAAAAAATAAATAATTCACTAGTGGCCATTAATTCGATTTCACTTGATTATAGACTCAATGCCCCAGAATAAAAGACACAACGATCGCAATTTTTTTTTTTTTTTTTAAGTAAGTAAATAAATAAATATACATATTGTTTTCAAAGAGACAGAACAGCTTGGAAGGTGTTGACACCTGCAGCAACATTAGATTTAGCTTATGTAGTTAGATTTATTTTATATTATATTTAAACTTGGGCCCCTTGCTGTTATTTGTCTGCATGAATGTTGTTTGTCCAGCGACAGTTTCTCCACTGTCATTCCTCACATCTCATCCTACTGTTCTTAAATGTCTGTCTGGTCCTGAGCAGAGCAAAGGTGGCCAAACTGTCAACAGTTCCAGAGCTTTTGTATTAACTGTACTGTTGGCAAACTCTGAGCTGATGATACAGCACATAATCAACCTGTGTAGTTTTGGTTTACATCTGATTTTTAGTGTCAGAAATCACACCTAACTTCAGAAAGGAATGATGTGAGTGAGATGTGGCTGTCCGTACATGTGTGTACTGTGTTTGGGTATTTCTTGTCAACATCACCTCTTCAGACTCTGAGGATCAAACTTCCCCTCGGCAAGCATCATCTGGCTACACCCTAATT
>JAQFJA010000024.1:16750192-16761657 GCA_029874485.1 Naso brachycentron | reverse complement strand
TCTTTGAGGAATCCTTAGTGAAATACTTTACACTGGTTCACTTTGCTGAGAAATCCATGAATACAAGGCAGTTTTAAGCCTTTGTGGAAAACCAAAGTCCTACACTCCTTGGACCTATTGCATCGAGGACAACAGGACAAGGTGCAATAGCAAACGTATATAGCTACAGTATTCAAAATATTCTAAGTATTAAGCATGCTGTATATGCAGAGCCAGATGAAGACAGCAAGCCAAACTTGTTGGTCTACTAAGTTAATTTGTTCTTACTACATATGTTGCTGGAGTTTTTGATCTTTTCTGACATTCCCTGTGTTTTCCTTGGAAGAAGTGTTTTGTCTCTAGAATATTTATGGCATAGAAGTATTGTCAGCCCGGTATTAATTAAATATCAAAAGTAAATGCACGCATCGATATTCGTCTCTTCTAGACATTATTCAGTGTTAATGTTAATGTTTATATTTTGTACTGTGTGAAAAATGCAGTAGGCTCTTTGGCTCTGAAATCCTGTATAGAGGAAGTGGAGCCGCATATTTGCATTATATTCGCATTTTGTTTGCATTTGCTCCCAGATGCAGAAAATGGAAACAGGCCTACACCGAACAGCACAGGTGACATTTTTGTTTTGAGGGAGCTGTCTTTACATTCACTCGTCCGGAGGCGCATGACTAATCAGTGTTTCATTCTGTTTCATCAGCCTTGTCGGGAAAAAAAAAAAAAAAATCAGCTTACAAAATTTATCAGCCACATATTTTACATCACTCCCCTTAAAGACCCACGTCACTCCGACGACGCTACAACTGACATCTCGCGAGGCGGAGCGCAGTTTCACAGCCAGCAGTGTGGTGTGGCGTGAGCGCGACAGAGACAAGGAAAGATGGCGACGCAGGAGAGCGAAGCAACTAAGGCTACCGTGAGCAACGGCGAGGTAAAATGAATGACACTCTGATGTGCTTTTCATGTCCAGGATAAAATGGTTGTTTTGTTTGTTCTGAGCGTACAGTGTGGGACCGTTAACGTTTAAACGTGTTACGGATGGTTTCACGAGCGCCAGTGACGTTGTCAGTGCCGGTTGGTTTTAAAACGACCCCCTCCTGCCGTCAACGATGTATTGAGAAATCCTGACTGTTAGCGAACAGATGTACGAAGTGAGAGCGGCGTTAACGGTCAAACGTCACCGCGAGATATACAATTTCTTAAAGGTGAGAGGACAATTCGTTGACTCCAAGCGTGCTCGTGTGAGCCAACTGACTGCAGCAGTGTGTCAGCTATCACAAGGCCTGAACCAGAGCAACGCAGCTCGGCTTGACTAACCAGGCCAGTCTCAAGCAGCTCAAACACATTTCTTACTCACTGTTACAGCTTATGTCACCTGCCATCCTGTCTTTCAAGGGAGAACTTCAGGCTTGTTTTTTATAAACATTACGGTAAAGAATGGCCTCGTTGCCTATCTTGCTAACATTGACAGGTTGGATAAATCAGGTGTAGCCAGTGACAGTATGACTAACCTCGCTTTAAATTGTTTTAACAGCAGTTGTTGGAGGTAATTTGGGCGGCTTCCAGCAAAACTGTAATTAGCTCCGGAGTGGCAAATGTTTATCACAACACAAGTTACCAGAGGTCAAAGTGAGTCATCATCATGTAAGGGGAACGCGCTGGCTCCTTGTGCTCAATCTATAGTGGGCTTTATCTTTGGCTACACAAGCAGAGTAAAACAAAACATTGCTATGTTAAAACAAGCTGATTGTAAGTATTTTTTCATTTTTACTTTAAGTCCAAGACAGTTGGACAATAGTTTTTGTCACTGGAGTAATGCTTTTAGCAATAATTTGGGTTTGGGGAAAGTTTAAGGTTAGTTTTGGTTTCTTTAGGTTTATTTATTATTTCAGTTTAAGTTTATGCCTTGCAATTATTAGATTGTGCCTCACCACAAAGGTAAGAATAGATGAAGCACAAATAAATCCCTAGAAATTTCAAAAAACCTAACAGATCGTTAAACACCGTTGACCACTTTTTTGAAGGTATTTCCACATTTCTCCCTCTTACAGTTACCTGAGTGAAGAAGTAGCTGCGGATAGTTTCTTCTACAGATTTATCTCCAGAATAACTGATGCAGTGCTTTGTGATTAAAATTTTATCGGTGGAGACAGGGGCAAGGGTACAATGTGCACCTAGTGTCTCTTTTGTAATAAAATCGTGCTGTCAAGGTAAATGCACTGGTAGAGGCACTTGCATTGCTCTCGAGGCCCACTGCTGGTGAATTAGTCAAAAGATATTTCAGGAGTATTAATTTAGGGGAAACACTAAGTGGCTGGTAGCCAACTATAACCAAGGGTGTTTGCTCCGCTTTTCTTTTCTAACTTTTAATTAAATTCTGGGCTTAGTGTAAGTGTAAAGTATACGATGAAGTCAGCGTCTTATTTGCCATATAAATTTTTCTAGCACTAGAGGTCCTCTATATGCAGAAAAACCCTGACTAAGGATTGGGTATTTTGAAACGCCTTGGTAGCTCAGCAGATGTCACATGGTCATATGATGTTAATTCAACTTCAGTTGGCGACATTATTGCATGTCAAACCCCCCTCTTTCTTTCTTCCCTGTTTGCCTCAGCATTGTTATAAATAACCAGAAATGTCACAAAAAGTTAAGCACTGTTGCACATATGGAAAGGGTTTGTATCTATAAAGACTTGATACATTCGAAAGACACATTTTATCTCTTTGCCTTTATATATGCCTGTTAGCATGTGTCCTTCCTTCCCGTAGGAGATACTTTCTGTCACCGTCTGTACTTAACATTACCAGAGCAATCTCCACGTCCCTGTGAAAAATGAACTTTTTGCCCTTTTCCTGTCAGATACACACGCAGTGGCGATCCCGCATCAAACATTTGCTCTGCCCCATGAAAAGGTGGTTAATTGTTAATCCTTAGTCAGAGGGTGTAAATTGTAAATTATTATCTTGACCTGGAACAGAACTTGTTTTTGTTGGTTAGCACGTTGGCGGTCCTCTGTGTAATAGTTATTACGCTGATCCATTCAGGAGACAGAGAACCGTGTCTCTGTCAGTAAAACTGCTTCAATTTAACACAACAAGACTTGGAAAGGAGGATGAAAAGCAGTATGCTGAGCCACTTCCTTGGCCTTGAAATGCTCTGTTTATGATGATGCTATCCCAGTGGCTTTTCACAAACCTTAAAATATTTACTGTTATCTTATTTTTTGGCCCCCTCTGCATGCGGGATAAATGATAACAATCTGCTAAGCAGGAAACATTTTTTACCCTCAAGTGTTGTTTGTTTCTAGAGGCCAACCTCTCGTCTCCCCTGTGTTGGTGACAATGGGGGGAGATTAGACGCTTAGATAGTGAATGAGTCTCATGACTTGGCATGAGCTTGTGCATTGTATCACTTGAATAGAATGTGGCCTTGCTGGAGGGGTGGGGGGTTACATCAACATGCCGCAGCAAACTAGTGACAGATTTTTACTGATCTTTAATATGTACATATGCATGCTGGTGCTTGAATGAATTTGCCCTCAGAGGAGTTATTAAACTATGCAAGACTATTAGGGCTCTGTCTATATCATGGCAATGTAATTAAATATTATCCTCTAAATAGCAGATTTGACAGATCAATTCATCTAGGCTGGAAAGTTTGCTCAGAAATGCACAACATTTATGTCATCTTTAGATGCTCTGTAATGTAATTATTGTTGGTCTTTACCATTAATCAGTGTCTTGTCATTAAAAAATCTATTAAACATTTTATTATGTCCTCAGAAAATTATTTTGTAAGACTGGAACTAGGGATGCATGATATTGGATTTTTTGCCGATTTCCAATATTTAGATATTTTACAACTCAAATGGTTGATAATCAGTTTTTATATATATATGTATATAGTATAAAAAATGTTGTCCCCTCACATACTCGCAGAGATCATCAAGTCTCTTCGGTAGTGAAATGCATTGTTGTGCATACTTTTACAATGTTGGCCTACCTACAAATGTAGGCATAAAATACAAAGCTTAAAATGATGTAGTATTCATTCCTTGTGCAAAAGGAGAAAAGATACTTGAACTTACATTATGTAAAACATGTTTTATGTATTTATGACATTTGTTTTTAAACAAAACAAGTAAGATACATCCTACTTAAAACGAGATGATGCTCTCCCTGAAACAATCAGAACAATACCCACAACTGGGGGAAATTTGGCCTGTTTCATAAGTGAAAAGTAAATTAACACAACGTCTGTCCACAGGGAACATGTGAAACATGGCGTCCACTCGGGCATTTAATCAAGGAAACAGCAGCCCATTATTTTATCGTTTATTATATCAGTGAATATCAGTGTGCTGGCCGATATGCGTTACTTAATTTTAACATCAATATTGGCCGATACCAATAATGTGCTGATAAGAAGAGGAAAAATGGCAAATCAGCGCATTTTAGAACCTTAAAATGTGACTTTAATCGTTATTAAGATGATACAAATAACTTTAAAATGTGACGTATGTGATTTGTCAAGCAAGCTCACATTTGATTTCCTGCTGAAATTTTCCCAAAGTGAAAAGTGTAAAATTTGTGCTAATAAACTGCTAAAACCAGAAAGCCCTGGATTAATTGTATTCTTGTCACTTTAACTAATGCCTTCAGTCCTTTTGAGATGTTCTACTTTGCATACTCCTATTCTGACTGAGCACTGAGATGAATGAATCCTTTATAGTACCTACAGTATATACCTGTATTATTGTATTACCTCTTAAAGTCTGACTTTAAATACATGAGTGGCTTTTTACCATCAGGAAAGCTATAATTACTAGAGGACAGACTTCATGACATGATGCCGTTGCTGCCCTATCATTGTGCTTTTAGGCGACACTGACTGGTTGTCTATATGTTCATAGGTGAGCAGTAATGGAACTGCTGCAACAACAGATGGCCAGACTGTGCAGACAGCTGGAAATGCACAGGATCCTCAGCAGCAGCAACAACAGCAACAGCAAGCACCTAATGCATGGCAGGTCATCAAAGGAGTCCTCTTCAGGTGAGCTTCTCTTTTTAATCTGGCAGGCACGTTTTGTTGTTGTTGTTTTTCCCGAGCAGAGTGCGCCAGGCCACAGATAAAAGCCTACTTTGATTTTACTGGGTTTAATAATCAACAGAATACTTATTATGATACTTCCTGTAATGTCAAAATCCACTGGAAAGGAAAGTATTGTTGTTGCTCAGCTGAAGTTCACCTCGCTCCTGTTCGGTTCGCTGTGTGCCAGATCTCTGTGCACATCTTCGACCGCCAATTTACCCAAATTTTTGCCTTTAAAAAAAACATTTTTCCTCTGCAGCCAAACAAGCAACATAGATAGTTCATAGGTTAACTTCTGTTTTTTCTTCTGTTATGGTTCAGTTATATGTGAAAACACATTATTATTACATATTTTTATTTCATGTTATTTCTACTTTCATCAGAAAAAAAAACATACCTGCAAATAGCACTGGTACTAGTAATAAAAAGGTGCAGGATTAATTAATAAAGTTAATGACCAAGTGCACTCTAGTGATGCCTTCCAGTGTTTGTTGTGTGCTGCTGCCAAGTGTTTGTAGACTGCAGTAGTCTCAGGGCATTTTAATAGTTAATTTCTCTGTTTTGCAGATTCAAGAATCCCAATCGAATAATGTTGAAATGTTTCTGTATGAACAGGTGCACAACACTTCAGGAGCAAGTGTTATTTTGCACTAAAAATGCACAAGCAAAGCACGGCATTCATGCTTATTTTCACTACAATATTTGACATGTTTAGAGTTTGGTGTTGGACTTTTTTATTATTATTACTATTTTAATTATTTTTATTTATTTGTTTATTTTTTTAATTTTCACTTACTTTGAATGAAACCCTATGGTTAACTTTTTTTTTCCTTGCTTGGGGGCAAGCAATTGATTTTCCAGCTAGTCAGTAGCTGCTTGAGTAAAAGAACAACTCCAGTTGTTAAATTAGTAAGATTAAATTTTATTGACTTTTGAAATTACTAGTCCGTCAACACATTTCATCATCATGATTTGGAAGAGTGTATCATCTTTCATTCATCAAATTCCTTTTTCAGGCAGTTACGATGTAGATCAAAGAAACCACGGCACACTGTTTTCTACACTTGCAATAGGAAAAATGTTTCTTCTTCATCAGGAAAAAAATCCAGCTATGTACCAAATGTTAACAGGAGTTTGTTCTACTGCAAGTGTAGAAGATGGTTACCAGGAGTTTCTCTGCTCCACTTAAAATCGGCCTATGGCTACTGCACAACTACTGCACAACCTTAGTACATATTCCTAAAATGCAGCATCCAGATGTAACTGAGATGTATACCAGACAAATGTAGGCTGCAGTACAATAATAATAAAAATACCTCCATCCACCACATATCCAAGCTATTCTTCAGGAGGCAGTTTCAGATTTACAGAAGTAAATTGCAGAAGTAGGAACCCAAAAGATTTTTTTTTTGTGGAAGTCAAAGTGTGAATGAATGAAGCAGTGAGTTACAGAATTTTGCTGCGCTTAGTTTGCTTCACTGTGATTGAATTTAGTTTGTGTCATCACGTAGAGGCAGTCGAAGCGGTGGCTGTAAAAGAATTTTAGGTGATGAAAGTTAACTTGATTTCAGATAATTTAGTGCGTCTAGTTTGGATTGAGGAATGACAGGCTTCAATGTTGTCAAAGGAAAGTCTCTGAAATATTTGTGTGTGTGTACATAATGCACATTCTGCCCTGCGCCAAGCCACTGGCCTACAAGCTAGCAAACCGTGTATAACAGACAATCCATCTTTATAAAGAGAATACATTTTTGACATTTCAGTGCTTTTTATGTTTGGATTCAACACCTACCAGCCACATGGAGAAATATGCATGGAACAAAACCACACACACACACAAAGGGAAGTTAGAAGTTAGCATGACAAAATGAAAAGATGTGTAATGTAATGTTTTGCAGTCCTCTCCTGTTTGCCACAGAGTACTCTGCGTTCTTCTTTCACTTCACATTTGGTTCTTTTGATCTGTCACTGATTCATAATGCTCGAAAGGCATGTCTGAATCTAATGCAGTTTGACTGGATTCAGATAAATTTGATTAGTCTTCTTGTGATTTCACTGTCCTGCAGCAGCTCATGTGATCTCAAGAGCAAAGGAGCTTTGTTTGTATACTCAGTATTTTTGCATTTATGCTTACATTTAAATCGCCTTATGTTTTTGTTCTTCCTTTTATTAGTTTTCAATTCTTATCTTCTACTTTAAGCCTTTATTGACTAAATTTTCTCTTCCTCTGACACTTTTTGCACTTGTTTTCCAGAATCTTCATAATTTGGGCGATCAGTAGTTGGTTCCGTCGTGGGCCGTCCACTCCTGACCCCAACACGCCAGCAGGGGCGCCCAGAGTACCCAGCAGGAACCTCTTCCCCAAGGACACCCTCATGGTATTACACCTGTCCCCTCTGTTCGCTGTGTTATCTGCACAGCCAGCTGTTTCATTAAGCATTTTTTAATTGAATTGAAACTGTTCATTCTCAGATACCCATCACACTCTGATCCCCTCAAGTGTTTCAACAGCAGCTCATTGTTCCTTTTAAAATAAGTCGCTCGCTGTCCCCTGACTCCGTAATATCATAAACACTTTTATTTTCTCACCGTTCTGGCAGGACCTCTATGTGTTCGTGTCTCAGGAGGAGGTCTTCTCTGACTTCAACAACACAGAAGCCCTTTTCTGGTTCCACAGGGACCTGGTCTATGGAGACTGGACCACAGGGGAGAACGGGGACGGCTGTTACGAGCACTATAAGGAGATGGAGATCCCAGAGGTGGGAATGACTGAGGATGGAGGGGAGACGCAATGTGAGAGATATGTGACAGACAGTAAATGGAAGGTGAAAAGGAACAGTTCTTAGTTCAGGAAATGAGGTAGATATAGGTTAGGGGCGGGAAAGACAGGTTGTAATGCACTGGTACTGTAGATATATATTTGCATGAGATTAATACTACTTCCTGTTTTCTGTGTGTGTGTGTGTGTGTGTGTGTGTGTGTGCGCGCGTGCGCGTGTGTGCAGAGAGTGCAGCAGAATGGTTCCCTTTACATGCATGTCTACTTCACTAAAAGTGGATTTCACCCAGACCCCAAACGCAAGGGGCAGTATCGCAGACTGGCTACAGTTCACACGACAAGAAGTAAGCACATGCCAAAAACATGCAGATTTTAGTCTCAAAGGCTGTAAAAATAGATTAATCTAAACAAGCATTTCTACATATTGACCTGTACGTGTTTCCTCTTTCAGTGCTGAATAAATTCAAGCGAAGAAAGTTTCTGAAGACCAAGAATCTGCTAACAGGAGAGACGGAAGCAGATCCGGAAATGATCAAGGTTGAAAAATATTTGTTTTATTTGTGTTACTTTGATCACTTTAGAGCTCAACCCCAAAAAAATCATCCAGGTCTATATATCAGCAGATATTGGCTTTTCTATATGTAGACTGAGAGGTCACAAGAAAATTGCAGTACATTATTTAGAAGTAGTGTTGCCGTTATGTAGTTTGTCCACCAGAGTGCACTGGCGGGTTTATTTTTCCAGTGTAAACTGTTGCACACAGTATGTGTCTTGGTCATAATGACTGATAGTAATCGATTGTTTAAAAGAATACTATAGGTCATTAGTATTGTCATTATATTAAAAAAAAAATAAATCAGTATCAGTACCAGCCTCAAAAATGCAGTGTAAGGCTACAGTACACAGTGTACTATGAATGGCAATGTGTTCTTTGATGTCTCTGGACTGTGTCAAATGTAGATAAAATCATGGTAGCATGCCCTTCAGGAGAGATTTTCTGTGTAAAAGGCCAAATAATGACCTTTTTGTCACGAAACCAGTCATTCACATCCTGTGACACTGATTTTTAAATAGCTCTTAGAAGAACAACTGTTGTTTCTCCTCCTGGAAAAAGCTTAGAGTCTACAGTCGTTTTCCAAATCAAATTAATAAGTTCCTCACTGACACTTCTAATCAAATTTCCTTCCTCGCAGCGGGCAGAGAGCCACGGCCCAGTGGAGATTATCTCTCATTGGCACCCTAACCTCACCATCAACATGGTAGATGACCACACAGCCTGGGTCAAGGGGTCTGTCCCTCCTCCTCTAGACCAACGTAAGAACCTCCATTTCACTTCTTGTCACATGTTGTCAGTTTTGAAATGTCACCACTATAACAGCTGATTATATTCCAGGCCACGAGTGTTGTCATGAGTGTTCAAACCATATTTGACATTTCTACCCTGTCTACTCCTAGATGTTAAGTTTGATGCAGTAAGTGGCGACTACTATCCCATCGTGTACTTCAATGATTACTGGAACCTTCAGAAGGACTACTACCCCATCAACGAGACCCTAAAAGCACTCCCGCTGCGCCTCTCTTACTGCCCACTGTCCTTGTGGCGTTGGCAGCTGTATGCTGCCCAAAATGCTCGCTCTCCGTGGAACTTTCTACCTGAGGACACGTACGAGCAGTCTGATGAGGATCAAGACTCTGTCAAGGTGTGACAGAGACCGAAAACTAACCTAATTAATTTTATTAGTTACAGGGCAAAAGTATTAATATTATTTTTTGGTTCTTTGATGCAGGTTTACATTTGGGTTCTTTTTAAATTGAGCTGCAATAATAGTGGCTCTTACTTGGATTTTTATGTTGTGATACATTGGAGAAATAACTGAGTAAGATTCAGTGATACCTTATCAGTATTTCGTATAGATTACTTGCTTTATTTCTGTTGATCTCAATTCACACAGATTAAAAAAAAGATATCAAAGAAATTATGAGGCAGATGCATCTTTTACCACAGAAATGAACTCTTGAATAGATCTGCTTTCTTGCATCTGTGTATGCCATGAACAGATAAAGTAAAAAAACACCATTACTTTTTCCTCAGCTGTCAGTAACGGTGTCAGTGCTTCTTGATGCACAAGTTTCACTTATTGCAGCTACAAGTAGTGGACTTTGTGATTAAATAGAAAAATGGAGATTGCATTGCCACTGTAACTTCAGATAATGATAAAATAAAATACTCTCTTTGTACAGGTGGCCCTTTTGGAAACCAACCCGTACCTGCTGGGTCTTACCATTGTTGTCTCCATTGTGCACAGCATCTTTGAGTTTCTTGCTTTCAAGAATGGTGAGTTCACAACAGAAAAACAGTTTGCACCGAGTCTGTTTACCCTTCTGCTTTAACTTCCTACCATCTCCTCCTCAGACATCCAGTTCTGGAACAGCAGGCAGTCGCTAGAAGGCCTTTCTGTGCGCTCCATCATATTTGGAGTTTTTCAATCTCTGGTGGTGCTGCTGTACATCTTAGACAACGAGACTAACTTTGTGGTGCAGGTCAGCGTCTTCATCGGCCTCCTTATCGACTTGTGGAAAATCACCAAGGTCATGGACGTCCGAGTAAGTCAACAACACTTTTGTTTTTTTCTTGCAAATTATTATAATCGCCTAACAAACTTCTTTTTAATGTAGCTCCCATTCTTTCTCCTGAAAGATGTATATGTCTAAAATTAATGTCAGTGCAGTGCTCTCATGTGTTATTCAAATGTTGACCTACTGTATCTGCTCATTCTTTTTTGCATTTCTACTTCCTGTTAGGCTAGTATTACCTTATTTCAGTGATGGCATATTTTTTGTCTTTTTTTAGTTGAACAGAGAGAACAAAATTGCCGGAATTTTTCCAAGATTGGTATTCACAGACAAGTCGACATATGTGGAGTCTTCAACCAAAATCTACGACGATGTAAGTCAAACCAATACTTAACTGCAGGAGCAAACCTGAGACATTTCTTAACTGATATGAGGAAGGTGCCACTGGCTGTTTTAAAGAGAGGCATTAAATGTAGTGAATTTTTATAATCATTGTTTCTGAGAATTCCATTTTTTTTCTCTGTATTTGTGAACAGATGGCCTTCAGGTACTTGTCGTGGCTACTGTACCCTCTGTTTGGCTGCTATGCGGTCTACAGTTTATTGTACGTAGAGCACAAAGGCTGGTACTCATGGGTACTTAGCATGCTCTATGGCTTCTTGTTAACCTTTGGTAAGTTCATCCATAGCATTTACACGGTTGTCATTTTGCTTTGTGTGTCTCTCTTTGTTGTAGAATAATGTTTAAATTGAAAATCAGTTGCTGAAGCTTTATCAAATGGTGGAACATCATCAGCAGTTAATGCACTGAAACATTTTTTTAAAAGAAACACAAAAGAATGACATCATAACCATTAAAAATGAGAAAATTGTGGAGGAGGATAGGCCTTTGCCTGTTAGGAAAAACTTCATTCATTGATGTGTGTGCAGTGTTAATGTACATGAAATGTTGCAGGGAACACAGGTTAACATGGTGAATCCACACAGAATTCATGTTTCTCTTTTGCACAGTGTGCAGTTATGTATAAA
>JAQFJA010000024.1:16568507-16586341 GCA_029874485.1 Naso brachycentron | reverse complement strand
ACAAACACTATTTGTGGTGGGGGATGAAGTGTTTCATTCGGGCTATTAGAAGAAGACTTTCAGATGGGGACGATACTGGGTTGTAGCAAAGAAGCTTTAGATGTGAGGTTGTTTTCATTGTCAGGTTTTTTGAGCAGTTGGCTACATTTAAGAAGCAGGTTAGCCAAGACAACTTATGATTTCGTTGAAGCGCGAAACAAATATTGCTCTGCTTGAGGCGTTTTAATAGGTTAGTTTTGATGCTGATGTTGGGAAGTGAACGGTAAATGGACTGTTAACTTCTGAAGGTATCTTTAAAATGTAAAGATGTGATATATTTTCCATAAATTAATAAATTGACTGAGCTTTACCTCACCTGCATTTGGTTGTCATGTTCCATCTAACTTGAACTTCTTTTGTACATCGTGTTGTTTCTTTTGGTTTACAGCCAGTGACTAAAGGAGAAATTTTCTAATTATGCACACATTCACAAATAGCTGTCTTACTACTGCACGATGTCTTTTCCCTGCCAGTGTCCCTGTGCCAGAAAGAAGCACTAATACTGGACAGTGTCAGGTTGGGTTAGGGGTAGGTCAACCTAGTCATTCACTGGAGGAACTATCCCAGGCACAGGCTATATTTAGTGGCTCATGAGATTGCTACAGGAGCCTGCGATAATCCAGGTCAGATGAGGTCGTGACCTCTCACCCACACACTTTAAATTCAAACAAGGAGCACCCGCCTTCCTGCTGACAGGCAAATCAGGAGCCAATGAGGTGAAGCCTTATCTAGAGCAGGTAGATGTGATTGGGTGTGTGTATGTGTGTGCTTGCTTATGAAGTGGTTAAGTAGATAAATGTATTAGGAAACAGGAGCACACTCAGCAGGACAATAAGAACTGCAGCATCAAATTCACAAGCAGGTGTGATTATCTCTCTGGTTGTGTAATAACAGGCTGGCGAGGCTCACTAGTGAAGCTCCCACTGTGTTGTGCAATAATTAAATTCTCTTGGAAAGCATTGAGAATTACAGATTTATTTTAAATAATTTGCTGCTTTTATCAGGTGCACCTTGAACAAAAGTCACATGTAAAGCGAGCCCTGTAATAGCTAATATTTAGCGTTAAAGAGGATTATTCGAACAAGTTTATTGAAGAACGTTTTAAACCTGAAGTGTCACCTTCAGTGCTGCAAAGCAATTAAGTACATTTGCTCAAGTACTGTATCAATGTACAGTTGGATGAGTATTTTAATTTGGTACTAACTTATTCCTTGACACTTCAGAGTAAAATATTGCTTGTCTACATTTAATTTACAGCTATAGTTATAAAATTTGTGAATTATGAATATGGGTAGGAGTTGGAAACTAGCAAACGCTTTAATCTCTGTATGCAAAACATCAGTCTAATCAACTTGTTTGTAGGAGTAGATATGATACTATGTTGACCTGCATTGTCTCAATCAAACAAAATAAAACGTACAAAATATATAGCTTTATAAAAATATAATGCAATATTGTACATTAAACTACGCAAAGCTGTTCAAATTCACTGAACCTTTGCTGCTTAAATGTTAATGCATCAGTGATGAACAGACAGTTCAGCTTAAAAAAACTTTTACAAGTATGTTTTGTCGCTAATACTTAGAGCTTTTAATTTAGTTTTTGGTGGAAAGCAGGCCTTTGACACGCAAGTGAATATGTTTATAATGTGCTTTGATTACTTGCTGTTTTTTTTCTTTTTGAGTTAGTCATTTAAATAGTAGAAGCCACAACAGCCTGATAATTGATCCATTCTGTAGTTTGTGTAAAAACAACCTCAAGGACCAAATACACGAGAAAAGCATCAGAACTGCAACATAGAAATGAGCCAAAGAAACAGATGCATTAAAATGTTGTAATGTACCATGTCTGCTCACAGGAAGGTCTTCTTTTAAAAGTGAGAATTAAAAAAGGAAAGACACATAGGATAGTAGCACAGAACAGCTGTGAAAAAATATACATAAATGTAATACAAGACAAATTCAGGTGTGTCTAAAAGGGGAATTAGAATGGTTAAAGGAGAATTTAGAATGTATATAATTATATGGGTTTGTTTTTTTACTGATGCATATCTTTGTACTATAAATATACACACTTTATCGTTATAGTTGGTAGAGATAGACCGCATTTTAGGGTTATTATATATATCTATGAAATATTGTTGCTGCAAAACTTTTATCTGAAATGTAATTAATAATTAAATTGTCAAACAGATGCAATGGATTCAAACTACAAAATGCATAAAAGCATAAAATTTTAACACTTAGGTAGATACCTTTAAAATTGTACTTAAGTACAGTATTTGAATAAATTTACATACTTAGATTACTTTCCACCACTGTTGGTGTCAGATTTTACCAAGCTGTTATCTTTAGTCTTTTTTTTTTTTTTTTTTTTAGCTTACTGTGTTAGTGAAGATCAAGTTTTCAACACGCCACATCAGTTCTGCAAACATGGTGCAGCAGAGAAGGGTTTTTGACCGTAACTTCAACACTGGGTGGTGCTGTTTCAACATCTAACTCAACTTGTAATGTCCTCAGTGCAGGGGTTCTACATCCATTGTTCAAGACAGAAGGGCACAGATAAATCAATATGAATATTTAAAACCACTGAATTCTCCGTAAACGCTGATCAAAGGCAGGCTTGTTTTGACCCCGCCAGTTCAGGCACAAATACAATGTATGTGTGTGTGTGTGTGTGTGTGCGTGAATTGTGCAGTAAGTTCTTTGTGTGTTTGCTCTGGTGCACCACTCCCACTACTCATGATTGTGTACACTTTGCATTGTCATTTAATCACCCCTTTACTTGACAAACACTGAGGATTCCCAATTATTGTCATTATGTCTGGGTTAGAGGGGACTGTGGAATATTATGTAAACTGTACTGAACCATGGGGAGTCCTGAACAATGTAAGTATTTTAGGAAAATTATATTCGTGAGGTTTATTTTTGCACATGCGCAGTCCTTCCCCATTGAAGAACATGTACGACTTACATCAGATTCTCCTTTTTCGTCATCTTCATGTCCTGATTCACTATCACATGCTGCTTCTTGCCAACCCTCACTTTCCATGTGAACAAACCAACTTTCTGAACACATTTGCCTTTTTCGCCCACACTGCTGTGACGTCCTACAACCACCACTGTTTTTAGCGTGCTTTGTGGTTGTGACTATTCATACTGTTGAAACAGGAAGGACAGTTCTGATATACACCTGCTTGTTAGAAAGCTCAAACTGAAGTAAGAAGACTCACAACATTGTCTCATCAAGCCAGCTGTGTGGTGAATTCATCATCAGTTTGAAGAATAGGAATAAAATATATAATGCCTTTGAAAAAGGATGACACTAGCATTGACCTAGACGTGATCTCTAGCTAGATCAGGCTAAGAGGAGAGAGTTTTGTAGAAAAGTAAGTGTGCTGAATCAAATCAGAAGCTGGATTCTTCAGGGTGACGATGTTTAAGTCATGTGACTGCAGCAGTTCGTTTATAGCCTAAAAAATAGCTTTTTGTGTCTGACGATTTCATTTACGCTTCAAAAAACACAAAGTTGGTGTTTATCTGTGAAGATTATCATGCTGAACAAAACATGTAAGTATCAAAAACTTGTGTTAGCCACAGAGCTTGATTTTGGCAATAATTCAAAATCCCATTCAAAAATCTCATATGCTTTTTGCAGAGAAAACCAGTGTGATGTCAACTTCAGGATTTGCCTGCAAAAATACGTCATCCCTTCAATACTCTGTTCAAAATCCAATGGAAAAATTCCATTGGCCTTTCGTTGATGAAACCAGGATGATTCTAACTTATTGGCTGGCACACAAAAATACGTCACTTCTGCGGAACCCTATTTCTATCTATTTGACAGTCGATGGGATGGAGAAAGACAGTGATGCGACATGCAGTTTCCGGCAGAAATGTATCCAGGGATGCTGCGGTTTTGTGGTCTCCATCTTAACGGCTCAGTCGTTTAGTTTTCTGGAAATGTCTCAAAGGCAAAAAAAAATTGCATTCATTTACCGCATTTACCACTGCATTGAAACCAGATGTTCTCTTCATACATGATACCAGACAAAAATGTTCAACTAAACACAAGAATGTTACAACTACAATGCGATGAAGTGTTTATGGAGGAGACCTACAAAAAACAGAGTAACTACATAATGGATTATTAAGCCAAAAAACATTAACTGTTTAAAACCAAGCATTTCTACAATGTTTATACCCTCGTAAGTTTCTCTGGTAGAGCTTTTTATTCTCTAAATGGTATGTACAAAAAGAGTTCAACTTGTTTTATTCTAAATTTGATGATCAGATTTGTTTTTTCATTTCCAGTGTCAGGCAAATTTTATCTTTTTAAGTGCCAGAGAGCACGAACTTCAAGTAGTTTGCAGTTAAGTAGTACGTTAAGTGAAGGCGTCTCTTCAGAGTGCATGACAAAAATGTTCAGTGTGTGCTCGACATGATCGTCATATTCTTGGACAGAGTAGTCATAGTATTCAAGTAAGAACTTGACTGAACAAATATGTCAGCATGCTCATCAGTTTCACGAGTAGACGGTCTGTTGCACAACAGTGCCGAGGATTTGTGCCATCATGGTCTGACTGTATTGTGTTGTCTGTAGCTCACTGTCTTGTAGACACATGCTCATAGAGTGTATTAATAAACAATAATCTGATTCTTGAAATATCAGTTTTTAAGATTAAATCACTTCGGGTCATTAAAACAATGAGGGCCACTGTTTTGAAAAAAGATGATGGCATTTAAAATGAGATTATAGATGAGTCACCTTTGAAAAGTGTGCTTCAGACCAATACAAGACATTGGCGTGTGATGCTTATTTTTGAGAAAATCCTCTCTTGGCCTTAAATGGTTGGTTTCCAAAAACTGTAATATGTTTTCTATCGCTATCAATACATCAGTGATGTGGTTTTAAATGGGAAATTCCCACAAGGACCCTTTCTGAATCACAAACCACAATGGCCCTCTGTTCTTTTTTCATCTTTACTACACTGAACTGCATTGTAACCTCAAACCAGCACAAAACACTGTAATGACTGCTAAGAAAATGTATGTAGAGAAAGCTAAACAAATACTCGATACACTGTGGTTTTTAATGCTCAGCGTTTATTTTAAACTTTACTGTGAGGATGGTCTCCTTGAGATGCGTCGTCCTACTCTCATTGGGGTCCTCAGGCACAAAAAACGTGACATTTCATACAAACAGTCCTACAAACAAAAACTAAATGCACAAGTGATAGAAATTATAACAAACTAAACAATGTAATGATAATAACAGTCCACGCACGAACATCAACAAGAATATCCACAAATTATTATTGTACAATAATGCCTAATGTTAACCCAAAATGTCTCCAGGTTTCCTGGAAGAGTCTGTGCTCAGTAATCAAAGAAGTGCTGTGTGTGTTGAGATTATGATCATCCAAAAGAAGATAAAATATGTTTTAAGTGTAAGGAAGACAAAGAAAAAAGGTGACATGTTAAAATTAAAGTTGTAAACTACATTAAAAGGAAGAAGATGTCTTTCAGGGGCGTTATGAGATGACCTTAATCATTAACATGAAATTAAAGATGTAAGAAAACTTCTTACATGATGTAAGAAAACTTGTTTTCTTACATGGAGAGCAAAATTTATTTTGTTTAAATAAATGCAGTATGATGCCTGTTTGTTTAAGATTTCTTTTGTGTTCGGCACTAAAAATAAAAATAAAAATTCAGGCACATTTGGTAAAACTATCTCAGGACCTGAAGATCATGAAATAAACTGCTGCTTCTGACATCACAACTAAACAATAAGCAAATGAAGCTCAACAAACGAGCTTCATTCAAAGATGATTGGAGTTTGAATTGGCAACTACTGACTAAAAAGTGTCTAACATGCATCTTTATGAGTTGGTGTCTCTCATCACAAACGATTGTGAGAGAAAAAGGATGACAGAAAAAAACACCACTTGTTTGTATTCACACATCAGAGCGTGTTTCTGTTTTGAAGGTGAAAACTTGTAACAAGCTTATAACAGGAAACTGTAGGGATCCTGCGGACCTGAACAGGTTACACAGTGAGGCAGCTGACCTCTTTCAAGCTCCTGAACTTTAATAACTGTCTGTTACTGGTAGAGTGTAATAAAATGGGAAGACAAGTCGAAACTTTTCACTTTAAACACAATTGGAAAGGAGAACTATGCATTCGAAACTATCTGTTTCCTGTCTAAAGAAAAAGGAGGAGGGCTAGAGTGAAGTTTCACTTTGGGTCAGCGTCTTTCATTTTGTGGCATGAAATACACATCTGCCTCTGAGTTTCATTTTTTATTTTAGTGACTTAGTGAAAAATTAGGTTTTCACTAAAAGCATGTGCTTTAAACAAACTGACGGAAGTGGTTGTGTGAGGAATGAAGAAGAGAAAAGGTTAAAGCTGCCGTGGTTTCACACCTCTGCACACCGTAGCCTTGCTTGCTGTATTTCCAGTTTTAGTGTTATAAGAACTGTCAGACGCAGCCCCCACCCCCAGTTCTGACGTTGAAAGTGACCTTTAAATGCTTTTATTTGATTTGACAAGAACTTTGTTGAAAATATACTGAAGTCTTTTACTTGCATGTTGCAAAAACAACCTTAAACAACGGATCTTCAACAAAAAATTTTAATAAATTTGGGTCTCTTATAGATATCTGGTTTAAGTGTAACAGGTTTCTAATAAATATCTGTAAAATGAATGTTGTTTTGTGGGCATATGATCTACACAGAGAAAAAAATCTTCGAAGTTTGTACATTACCAGATGTTTTTGACTGAGTTTTGATATCAGCATTTTTATTTAGTATGTAGTAATCGTAGTCTGAGATGACAACCATGAGAGTTGAGCCCTGTTGAGACAGAGACTACTCAAAGTAAAGCTGCTGGGAACAACCCCCCGCCCCGCCTTGTTGGCAGAGAAAACATCTTGAAATTCCATTATGGTTGAAATTACATCAAGCTAGGTAAGCCAATGCAGGCCTGCACCATTACTTCTGTATTACAGGGGCCTGGGTATCGTCTAAAGGTTTGTGAAAGTCCTGTCTGTTTCTGTGTAATTTCCCACTGTAACATAAATGTTTCTGTGGGTGTGTGTTACCAAGAACCTGCCAAATGTTTTTCTAAATTTTACCATTTAGAGTTAAATCAGTTTGTTCAATCTCAAGCAGTTCTCCAAATGGTACAATATTTTTGAAAAACTAAGTAATAGATTAACTTTTTATTTGACTTTATAAATATTTTAAATTTAATGATGCTTGGCGACTCTGTCTCAATCAAATATAATTATTCAAAGTAAGCTGTGTGCCGAATTTGTCATTTTGGTGCTTAAAATTATTAAATTATTTAGCAGTATTCACTTTCAAAGTTTTCTCAATGGGGATCACTGCAAATTAAATAAATAAATAAATACTTTTTAAAATATATATATATATATATACATATATATATATAACTACAGAAAAAAGTAAATTATCTTCACAAAAGGTTATAGGTTGGAACGTTTTTTTAGTTTATCTCAGAATTTGAATTTAATTTTTCTTTTGTGGAAACATGCCTTAAAATTACGAGTTTTCTCAACCTTTTTTAAAAAAGTGCATGTCAAGTAAGTACTATGTATAGTATAGACAAGAATGTAAAGAAGCACCTTTAAGATTATATGTGGGGGACAACAGGGTTGGTTGTCACATTCATTAGATCTCGCTCAAAGAAATGTTGGTGCTGAAATTTTCTAGATTCAGATCAGAGGTCACCAGAGGTGAGAAGACTTTTTGTACTTTTCATGTCAAAAGCAAAAAATCCAGATGTTTTGTTTTCCTCCTCTAGGCTTTTACACCAAGTGTTTATAATAAAAACACCATTACCATTCAAAAGTACGAAGGAAATGACATTATTTACTTTATTTGTCACAGTGGTTGTTATTTAGCTGTGGACTAAAAGTCCCAGCTAAGGCTGCTTGTCGCATGGTCATCACAGTTTGTTGTCACATTTCACTGATGATTTAAATCAAGGTGCAAAGTGTGACGACCAACCCTGTTCTCAGATAGTGCTAAAAATGGTTAAAAATATGCTTTTAATGACTTGTGATTTTTAATGTAGCTGTTTTATTATGCCATATTGCTGAGATGTGATCAAAGTCTATTTTCTAGTTCAGACAACAAACTATAAGTCACCTTGGAGCTGTATTTTGTGTTCTTCTTGTTGTTTGAAGTGGTTATCAGCAAGTTAGGAAAGCATATTCATAAAAGCTTCCTCTAGCAAGAAAAACACACCTTATTTTATTGCTAAAACTGCACAAACTGCGTGCTGTAATCCACAACTAAACATTCTATGCAAACTCATATTTTTGTTGCGAACTGGAGAAGTACAGATTTACACCACTGCAACACAATGTATAAAACCAGAGAGAACAGCAAGGTTTTATTCTGTTCCTGCGTGTCCTGTTCAGAAGGCAAATGTCTATTGAAACACTTAAATTCTAAAGGAACTCTTAATTAGAGCTTCATTAAAATCAGGCGCGCTGGAGATGTCAACAAGTCTCTAAATCAAACTGTAAAACATTACTTGAAAATGAAGTGTTAATTAAATACATGCTATGGCTTCTTAAGTTGTTAATCTTGTGGCAAACACAACGTCATAATCATAAAAGCTCAAATTCCCCCAAAGTATTTTAATCAGTATGTTTGATCTGGGTCTGTGTGTGGTCAACAGCATCTCCATCACCACCTCCAGCTCAAGTCTCTGCAGTCAGCGTCAGCTCTGTAATAATGGCTGTTGTTTACCGTTTTGGATCTTTAAAACCTGTTTTGCGTTGCTGGCTTCCTGAATGTAAAAACAAACACAAAGAAGGAATTGAAGTCCTGGAAGGCAAAAACTCTCAGACATCATGGCATGAGTAGCTGAAAAACATGTGCTGGCTAATGAAATGATTTGTTGATTAACATTTCCATGACCTACAGACCTGATACTTATCAATCACCAAAAACACGCTACAATAATTACGGAGGAAACACTAAACAAATGTGGCTATCAGACTCTGTAAGGAGGAAAACTACGCAAAAACATGGAGGCCCTCTTTGTTCTCCCTTGCTTTGGTCTCTCGCTCACGCACATGCTGCCGGCCTTCCCATCAGGGTGTTTCTTCGTTGAGCTGGACCTGCAACAATATGTGCACTGTTGGTTGGACTGTAACACACATACACATTTTATGTCAAATGTGACCTTTTTTTGCATTATTATGTCAGAACAATTAGACAGTTATCTTGGGATGTTTTACAGATTCAAATTACTACTTGACATTCCGATCAGTGCAACATTCTGCTTTTGATTCGGGATGAAAAAGTCAAATAATAACAGCCAAGACCAAAATTCCCTGTGCTCCACATATTTCATAATTTTAATCAAGAAAAGCTATGGTAATTATTTCACTGACTTCCACAGAGTAATGCTTCACTGACGTGGTTCCCAAAAATTGTGACATTCATTGTTCAAGTTTGCATCAATAAGTAAATGCAGGTGCTTTTACTGTCAGTAAACAAGTCAAAGGTTGATACTGGACACCACAGAGGAAATGATGCTACCAGACCAAGCGTATCCATCTTATTAAGCTCCAGAAAAAACACACACACACACTGGTCCAAGTATGATCATACTGACCATACTGATGCGAGCCTTAAACAGCATACTCAAATTTCTGAAATGGTCAAATTAAATTTTTGTTTTGTTCCACAGCTTACCTCTTCAGTTCACATTCAGTCATTTCTTAAAATTACTCGAAAGTACTGTAGCTGTATTCTGTATTAAAACAGCTAGATTCACCAATTTCTTTCACGACAGTGTGCAATATTATGTATTATACCACAGTTTGGGTAAATATCTCTCCTGATATCTTCTGTTGTTAACCTGTATCTAAGGTCTGTCCTATTTACTGGAGGGAACATAGTTTCCATTGCATCAGAACTTTATGGGATGACAGTGATTGGTACAGGTATTCATCAAACCCTCAGGTCTAATCAGGGAAACCCGGTTACGACTTGTAAAAAGGATTTGATTGTTATGGTTCAAGTGGGATATTATTCACGTAGGTGTCCATAATGTCATCCATTAATCCCTGATATTGGGACACCCTGCTGGGCATTGTTTCAGTCTGATGATGGCATGTCATGTCAAAAAATGTGTGTTCCATAAATGATAACAGCATTTAATTGTTAGTGCAGTGACATAAAAAAAAAACACTTTTCAGTCATGCATCCATCATCCATTCATTCATCTTCATTTTTGAGTATTGATTTCATGTGTCTTTCATATTTGGTCTCTAGGAAACCCAAGTCCACACCTTTTTACTCTTTAACAACACATATAAAATCAAACACCACCAATGTTTATGGTAAATCAGTGCTTGGCTGCACTCATTGTGACCTGCTTCTGAATCATAATAAGAACTTGTTTAGTTTTATGATCTTTACACGAGCATTACGATCCCTGTATCTCAGTTTGTATGTTCACAAACATCATCTACTGGTTCGGGGAAAGTTTGAAAATATGTCTGCATTTGTTTTGAGCATCTATGTCTGCTGTTTATTTAAGGTGCCAGCCTGGTTTATTTTATTGGCGGTTCAACTCTAAACACAGTGCGTGCCATCCAATTTTTAACATTGTGGTGGTTAAAAGTAAATGAGAGCTTCGTTTGTCGGGGAAGGAGCGAGGACTGAAGATATGGAACTGAGAATTAAATTAAAAACAAATATCTGCAGGTCTTTGTTTAACCATTATCACAGTAGTCCCGCGTCAGCAAGCTATGACCGACACTTTCATTTACAGAGAGAAAGGCATGAGAAACATGATCTCCATTACTCCATCCTCAACTGAACACTGGCTCTACGCTGTTATCATTATGTTCTGTCAATTACAGAAACAGCAACAGGAAGACAGCAAGCACTGAAAGTGGAAGCTGAGTAATAAAATGTAATTACTATGCAGCACTTTGTATTCATGGCTATTTTCTTGGTTGTGATTATTTTATTGGTGCTTAATTTAGGTGTCATGAAAAGAAAACATTAAAGAGCGCAGCAATGTCTCTGCAGGAACTTCATTATTACATCCTGTGCATGCGGAAACGGTGATCTGTCCATTACCTGCGTTTGTGTCATTTCATGTCCGTCAGCCGACGAATCATTAGAGCAATCTGCTTTAGCTGTTGATTGGTTCCATGCTGTTCTGTAATTTCACCTGCAGCTCTAATTTTCTTTTGACCACACTTCTTTTGTCTGATGGACCTCTGCTCGGGTTGAATTCGGAGAAATTATGCTGGGAATCATGTGGCACATTAAACTACATATAACATGAAGAATGAGGTCATGAAATAAGTGTAATGCCTCTTTTCCACATGCGTACAAGGAGGGAAGTCAACCGGAAGTTTCACTCATTCCTATGGGAATCTAATGTGCTTATGGAACTCCTCCCCTCTCTGATGATTCGGTCCTGAATTTGCCTCAAGTTCAAAAAACGTTTCAAACAATTGAAAATTTGAAGTGGATTTCAGAGAGACCGTATGACAATGTGCTAGTTTAGCTAACAGGCTGCTAAGTGGCTAACATTATACAGACTGTCTTTATCAGTTTGATATGAAATAGTCAGATTAATCAGTTTGATAAGAAATACAGCCAGACTTATCAGTTTGATATTAAATACAGGCTAAACAAGTAGTTTCTATACATCCATAAAGAAATGCATTTCCTTGCATTGGACACTAGAGGTATTAGCCGTATATTTATGAATTGACAGACATCACATACGTATGTGGAAATGAGTCGTAAAGGCTCAATTTCTATTTGTGTACAGATGGTTGCATGGGCATGAACTGACATGGGGTAGGCCTAAGTAGAGGCATTAATGCCGGGTTTACGCTTACGTATGTAGCTGGTGTACGTAGATAATGCCCCTAGTGAAAATTTATGGAAGGATAAGAACGTAACATTTGCAGAATCAGATTCACAATGTGTTTTAAAGCAATAATCTAATTCTTTCTAACTATACAAATTCACTTAATTCAAATGAGCAACTGAACTGAAGAAAATGGCCTGCTAGCTATAAGCTTGTTAGATAAGCTAGCAACGTGTCATAAGGTCTCTCTGAAATCCAACTCGCCTTCTTACAGACCTCCCAGGGCGGACACTGTAAGAGTAGAGACGTAGAAACATTTGGAGCTATATACTCTATGCGAGTTTTTTACTTATTTTCTCACTTCTGCCACCAGAGGCTCTTCAAATTTCTCAATTTTTCAGCATGTCCGCATGTGAGGAAATTTTGGATGTGTGTGGACGGGTGAAAGCCCACCACATGGGACCCTGGAGAAGGGGCGTGTGCTGGCGTGACATCTTTATGGCCACACGGACCCTCACAGATGCATCAAGCTTAATAAATACTGAGAATCATAAAGGTGTAAGTTGAAACTGGTGTATCGGCCGAGTATTACGGCAGTTCATGAAATACTCACAATATGCAACCAATTTGATTCCTGTATGAGCACAAATATGTCCATGAATTTCATGCCAGTCAGTAGAGAATTTTAGTCAATGTACATGAATCGTATAATCAAAATTTTTGACTATTTTACGAATGTTTTTTGTGACAGTCAGCACAAGTTCCAAATAGACAATTTGTGCCTGTGTTTACAAATCCTACTGATAAAATTTTCTAACTATTTTGAAAACACATGATTTTCGTGACAGTCATTACAGCAACTTTTCCCTAACCATAACCAAAGTATTTTTGTTGCCTTAACATAAACACTAGATTGAAGTTTAACAGTCCTGTAATAGGACTCCTGCACATAAGCATGAAATGTCCACATACTTTGTCACAGTCAGCAGAAAATTTGTGTACATTTTGTACAGAAATCATAAACATTATTTTGTGACTATATAATGTTATTTTTGTGACAGCACAACTTCAAATAACCAATCGTGTTTGTACACAAGTCCTATTTACAAGATTTTGTGCCTATTTCACAAACAGGTCATTTTCTTGTTTATGTACAAGTACCTTACAGATTCAGTTTTGTCGCTATTTGATGAAAAACCGTGAGACTGTGTTGCAGTAAGAGTTCATGCGAAACACACAGTCTGAGAAGGTCTTCATAAAGTGAAAACAGCTGCGTGGGTGAACCACGGCCATGTCGGACTGTTAACATCTGCATCGCTGTCCTCTGGGTTTATTACAATGTGCAAAATGTGAACAAATACAATCAACATCAAACCTTCAAAGCAACTTAAGCGTTTCTCCTGGGTCACTCAGATCCCTTTCATCAAGCGCAGTAACATTTGTCAGTGGTGGACAAATGATGGGATGTTCTTAGGACTACGGAATTGAATTTGGAAAATGACCCAGCAGAGAACCGAGCACTCTTACACTTACAGTGATGGAAAATAACAAATAATAACAGATAACATAAAATAGTTTACTTTAGCATTTCCACTTAGTGGCTCTTTATGTTTACTCCACTGCCTTTCAAAAGGCTTTTTACAGACTTTTTACATCAACATTTCCTCCAAAATATCTGATGATCTGTGAAATTCTTCCAAGAAACATTTTTGAAGTAGAAAGGAGCTGAAATAAGCGTCTGGTCCAACAATTAACATGCTAGAATTTATATAAAAGTAAGAGTTTTTTAATTAACCTGCTTGTATTTACTGTAATTTAACTACAAATGTTTAATGTAAGTTGTAGGCCTACCTGTATTTTAGTACAAGTACTTTTTTATTTATTTTTTGAATGATACTACAGTCTGCCCTCTCCTCCATCTGCCCTTGTTGAACCTTTTTTTTGTCTATAAGTAGGCCTTCCATAAGTTTTCTGAACAGCTTTTCTGGTTCCACTTTTTGTTAGACAGCCGTTTTGACAGCAGAATAAAGGGAACGTTTGTAACCCTGAAGGCTAAATTAAAGCATGCAGTCAGAGCACTCAGGTATTTCACCAACGGCTGCAGAAATACAACAAAGAAGCTACAGGAACCAGAGGTGAAGAACCGGCAGGGCAACAGAGGCAAAAACAAAGCAGGTTGAACTGTTCACCTTTATTATTTGCTTTGAATTAACGAATGGTTCACCCTTCCTCGGGTTTTGTGCCGAAAGCTGCATTAAATGCAAACTAACAGAGGTTAAGGCTTTTCAGCACACCTTTTTAAAATAACCAATGAGAGACCCTGCCAACCCAAATACTTCACATAAAGAAGTTTTGTGAAGCAGATGTGACCAAATTCTCTGTGGCATTTTAATCTGTATTTTGTAGACTACTGCAGTTCAATTTTTATTTTGTGGACTACTGTTATAAAAGTCAGTTACAGACGAGCCAAATCATCTAAATTGCTCCCCAAATTACCAATCTCACTGATATCCAGTAGAACTGAGACATTTGACATTTGTACGTTTCATGTAGCCCTATCTTTTCATTTGAAACGTGTTGTCTACTTTAATAGCCTGTAATCTGTCAGAGTCTTTTTCTGTGCTCCAGTTAGTCTATGAAGGGTGGGACCTAAGATCCGAAAGAGAGACTGGGAGGCGCAAAGAGAGAGAGAGAGAGACAGAGAGAGAGAGAGAGAGAGAAGAGAGAGTAAGCGGAGAGACGCGGAGCTCGTGCAGTCAGTCTTTGTCGTTCTTCCTCTGCCGACGCGTTACCGGCAGCGGCAGGTTTAAACTCCACGTGTGAATATCGGCTCAGGTGCCGTTTTATAAGCTACAATCCAGGAGTCGAAATCATTGAGAAAAGAAGAACAAGAAGAGAAAACTTTTGAACAGTCGCTGAAGTGTCACTGCTTTCCGACAGAAAGAAAGGTGAGTGATTATTAGTCAGTGATGAGAAAAGACTTTCACAATGTGAGGCAACTGCTATTCAGCAGTAGCTCCAGGCTTTAGTCAGAGGCAAACACTTGATTTGATGCCACTCTGTTGGAGTCAGTTTGATGTTTTTATCAATAGGCTTTGTTCTTGTGTCATTTGTTCAACAGAAGATTTTCAAACTGCCTGTGAGGAGGAGAGCAGATCTGAAGGGAAGCGGCTCAGCATTATGGGTCTTTGCATACATCCCTGCCTTCTCTGTTGCCAAATGTTGGTGTCAGGAGGTCAGGCCATTCCCTTACTGTTTGGCAATTCCCTATTAATTCCCTACTGAGCGTTCATATTTCTTTTCAGCAAGTCAAACATGAACAAAAGCATGCTCTCAAACGGATCATGTACCAATACCACCTGCCATGACAGTCTGACTGTGAACGACGAGGGCAAACCAGCAACAAGCATCATCATGTTTTTGGCTGGTGTGGTGGGAAACCTCCTGGCTCTCTTCATCCTCGGGGTGCACCAGAAGGAGCATCGCTCTAGGTCCTCGGTCTTCAGCATCCTGGTGACCGGCCTGGCCCTCACAGACCTGCTGGGCACCTGCCTCCTCAGCCCAACTGTGTTCATCTGCTACGGCCGCAACCTATCCCTGATCGGTCTGGGTGACGACAGCCTGTGCAACCTCTTTGCCTTCGCCATGAGTTTCTTCGGCCTGGCGCCCACGCTCATTCTGTGCGCCATGGCTGTGGAGCGCTGCCTGGCCATCAGTCACCCTTACTTTTACTCTGTACACATCCGCCGCAGCTTTGCCAAGTTCACACTTTTCTTTATTTACCTCTTTTCTTTGGCCTTCTGCCTCCTGCCATATGTCGGCTATGGCAAATTCAGACAGTACTGTCCCGGGACCTGGTGCTTCATCGACATGGATGCGACAGGGGATGAGCAGGCCAACTTGGTGCGGGCCTTCTCCCTGTCCTACTCATCCGTCATGGCACTGCTCATCTCGGCAGTGTTTGTGTGCAACGGTTCTGTGATTGTCAGCCTGTGCCAGATGCACCGGAGCCAAGTAATACGGCGCGGCTCGGTCGTGTCCACAGCGAGGAGGAGGAGGCTGAGCCTGGCCTGGTTCGGACAGGGGGAGGAGGAGATGGATCACCTGGTGCTGCTGGCGTTGATCACTGTTATCTTTGTGGTCTGCTCTCTGCCACTCACTGTGAGTTCACATTGACCTTCCCTCAGTGTGTGTGAGTGTGTGTGTGTGTGTATGTGTTGGAATTACCATTGCAACCTTTACGCTTCCTTTGTGTGACTTTTATTACATATTTTGAGGTCCCGTCTGCAACTTTTTTCCTCTTTTGCCTCCGAATCATGATTTGTCAGCTTCTTCTAAATTTATTAGGAATAGGAAGAAAGCTGACACCCTCATGTGTCATTTATTTAGTTGCTAAAACATGATCCAACCACCTGAGCAAAATCAGTAGGAGTTTTACAATGCTCTTACTGTGACGGAACAGAACAGAGGAATTTTTTTGTGGTTTATGTGTAGGCTTGTATTTGTTATCCTTAACTCGAGTCTGTCACTGGATATGTCTGCACACTGACAGAACAGGGTGGTTTCCAGCATGGTTGAGGTTCATTTTAGCCTCAGATAGTTTCCCAAAGTGCTGTACCTAATAAAATTAATTCCTTCCCCTCATTCCCTAATCGTTATGTACATAGAAAGCTCAGCTGGCATGGTGACCGTTGATGTTTTTCTTGCTGAGGTATGTGTTTGTGAACCCTGTTGGAGTCTCCCCAACGGTGGTGCTTTGCTCTGCTGGCTCCACTAATAAAAGGTGTGTCTGAGTGAGCACCCTTCACCACACAAGTTACACTGTCACTCTGTGAGTGTGTGTGTGTGGTGCCTTTGTTTACTTAGCTCTATATCTATCCCTTTTTTGAGAGGAGTGTGCCAAACCTGACAACCCTGGAGGACTGGTCCGGCCCTGCCCTTGCCAGCAGGCAAAGCTCCGCTGGCAGGAGTTTACGGTGAAGCAGCCTCCCATCTTTGCCCCCAAATATTAGTCAAAGTTCCAGAGGAAAGTGAACATTTGGGAAGCAAAAGCAGCTGCATGGTGTATGTAATAAAGGAATCCCTGCTATTATTTGTCTATATTAGCATTTTTAACAGCAGTGGTCTGGCAATTGAGTAGTTTACAGGAAGCAGTAAAAGTGTTTGTTCATGTTCTCGTGCCAACTGCTCATTGTCTTCATCTGGTTTGTGGTAGCACTTGGCCTGAAGATCTGTCTTGCTGACAGTGCATGCAGAGGTATTTGCCCCGGGATGTGGCTGAGAGGCGCTTTGAAGTGAACAGTGATGATGATGTTGGCTTGTCAACATTTCTTACATCAGAATTTAGTAAACCACAAACCTCCAACTTGAGTACTTGCAAAGCACATATGTGTTCAAGCTGTACAGTGTTGCAGAAGTTTCATGTTTTGGTTTCTAAATGATCGTGTTTACCATGAACCTCGATGAAACAAGAAATGGCGGGTTTCACTTTTGAGCTTCCTCGTGGCTCTTCCAAAACAAATCTTTTTAAAAATTTATTTGAATACTTTATAAAACTTTTGTTAAATGTACTGATTTATATTTATTTTGGCTGTCATCTCTGCTGAACACTCAGGAATTACAGGCATTATAAGTTGTACATAATTCTGAATAATTCAAGGCGCTGTTATTAAGTACTTAAAGTTTCATGTGTCATTTCAATCTGTGTGTGTGTGTGTGTGTGTGAGAGTACTGGTTTTTGTTGCCTATTTAGGACCTTTTCTGGCATAAAAACTGACTGTGTGAGCACCAGTAGTCCTCATGGGCACCAATGACCGGTCCTAATGCAGCTTAACTTGATTTCTGAAGTCCTGGTTATGTTTAGGAGTAAGTATGAATTGAGCTGAGGTAACGGTTAGGCTAAAGCATAA
>JAQFJA010000024.1:16553941-16568407 GCA_029874485.1 Naso brachycentron | reverse complement strand
GTCCGCTGCGCGAGGACATAGCCTCTGTATATGGGGCGCCTGCTCTACCGACTGAACCACCAGGCACCCCTTTTTGAATATTTTTGAGTAGTAAATATGTTTTTTGATTAGTCAGTCAATCATTTGACAAAAAAATGACAAAAATACTTACAGATGTGTTTTATCATTTATAAAAATCCAATGTGATGTCTTCAATTTGTTTATTTTTTCCAACCAATAATCCCAAAAGTCAGTTGTAATCAGCTAATGTTTTATACTTTGGCAGATTTTAGTTTGAGAACTTTTAACTGATTATTAAAAATGTAATTTTTAATAGAGTCATCTATGAATAAGCCCACGTAACATTTGTCTGCTAGTTTTGCTTTTCTTGTAATTGGCAGCACAAATCAAACACCAAGGAAAACCTGTTAAAGTGCGATGGCTCCAAGATATAATACTCAATCTCCAAGCGTTTGTTTTTCAACCTGTAATATTCAAACACTGTTTTACTTTACATTTAGGTTTTCAGGGGACCAAAGGAAAAAAAAAAGTAAACAACATTCCTGCAAACACAAAATGATCATTTACAGAAATGCTCCTCCAAGCTGTGGGAGAAAGTTGGTGGTTCGATGCCCAGCTGCTCCAGTCTGCATGTCAAAGTCTGATTAGGAAAGATACTAAACCCTAAATTGCTCCCCATGGCTCTTCCATCAGCACATACAGCCCCTGCCATTAGTGTTCTAATGTTTGTGTGAATGGCTGAAAGCTGACTTCTAGTGTAAAAGCACTTTGAGTTGTAAAAGGACTAAAAGGCGTAATATAAATGCAGTCCATTTACTGTTTAGGCGAATAAAAACGTGAAAGGTGGAAAAGCACTTTCAATTCCAAGTGGGTGGAGAAGTTAAAGGGATTATTGTCAAGTTGATAGAGCTGAGGACATACGGAGGAGAGAGCAAGGATGCTGAGACGAAGCTGCACAATGGCTACAGATAACACTGCACGTTGATGAGACGAAAGCATGCTGAAACAAAAACCATGGATGCTGCCAAATCTGCTCAAGACACGATAAGGTCAAAAGACTTGCACAGCCAAAATGGCTGCAAGATGACTGTCCGGCAGCTATGACTGTAAAGACGTGTCTCTTTTTTTCTCTTTCGTAACCTAAGGACTGTGACTAATCTCAAACTTCTGTTTCCTCAGATTGCAGGCTTTATCAACTCCTTCCGTCCTTTTTGTGGTGACGCCGAGAACCTGACGGCCTTCCGCTTCTACGCCCTCAACCCCATTGTGGATCCCTGGGTCTTCATCATCTGCCGCAAGTCTGTGTTTCGCCACCTGTGCTCTCTGCTGAGCTGGCGCTTCAGCAAAGGAGCCGTGAAGACGACAGCACACTGTGCGCTGTCTCTACCCCTTGACAATCACATACAGCGCAGCCCTGGAGACGTGACTCTTCAACAGACCAACATGTGCTCCAATTTACCTCTGTGACCCAACAGACACCCTCAGATGTGCGGAGTCACTGGAGACTTTTACGTCTGGTACAATGGAGCAGAATCGTGAAGTGACAGGATTCCTCTTCTCACCATTTATAGGAAAAAGACCTTGACAGGATGTCAGAATGGAAATGGTGGCCGATACAGTTTCTCTATGAACTACTGTGGAGAAAAACGATTGCACTAAGTCTTAAACTTTCACTGACTGAGGGAAACCGTGTCAAAGTTGCCAGGAGAGTTGTGCCATAAAACATACAGCACTGTAACTCAGCACTAAGAAACGCATCAGACCATAATTTGCTTAGAAATTACATACTGTCAAATCATAATATATGCACTCGGGTAAAGCTATATGAGTAAACAATAGGCATGAATGTATACTGTCTTTTTTGTCAGCCTTTTCTTTAAAACACTGCCAAGTAATTCATGTAGATGAAATGTCCAGATGTACAGTATCTGTGGTATGAGATGAAGCTCATTCTTATCATAAAGATGATATTAATGTTTCTGTCCCTGTTATTTCTATTCCACTAAACAGATTCAGAATGTTTCCTTTATTAGTCCATGATGGAGTCGCATATTCAAGTGAGGAGTAGTAGTCACCTAGATAAAGGAGCAGATGTACAGAAGTGGGTTTCCCAGACAAGATGCAGTACAAATATGAATTTAAAAGATTTGCATCTTAATCTAGAATAGTCAGTGACATTTCAACAAGACTAAAAGACTGGACTTGGGCCAGCTAGCTCTCCTTGAAGGCCTTACTTTAGCACAGCGGTGCTTTGAGCTAAATGCTAATGTCAGCATGCTAACACGCTCACAGTGACTATTCGTGCCTTCAAATGGGGTTCCTGTTTACCGTGTTCATGAGAAGAGACCATATAAACGCCCAACTCTTGTACATATTCGTGACATCTTTAGTCAAATTTATGTGAAAGCTCCGAGTTCATGAGTTGTGACATGTTGGCTGATGTTTTCAGAAATGGTAGAGCTCATATCGGCCATACTGTGAATGGTATTGACCAGTACAGGACCGTAAGTATCTATGGCAAGTGTAGACAAGTTAACGGCACCTTCGTCGTCTTGTCTCTTGTTCTTCTGCATGGCCTTTAAACATAAAGTTATATAATATAGCATTTCCACATAGACAGCCAGGAGGAGAACAGGCGGATACAGTTATTGACTATCTTTAAAGCAAGCAATCTTTGGCGTCCATGTTACCATTACCTAGCAACAGTGTCCTCATGTGGTTCTCATCCCGAAGGCTGAGTCTATCCTGTACACGACTTCTCAACCAGTCTGCAGGACTTAACGAGTTACATCTGAAGGCTGCAAATGCAACAGCTTCTAAAACATCTTAAACATGATTCCTTGGTAGCATTTACTGATTCATTCAAAACACAAGGTGCAGCTGAGACTTATGGCAATGTCAGTACCTTGCAGTTATCTGGTTGTAAACCCAAGTATAGGGCATATTAAAATTATGACTTTATGATGGCAATAAAAGAAAAGTTAAGGTTTCACCAAAGTAACTGTTATTAGTCATCCTAGCACCACAGACAACACCCATTCATAGCTTAGATATAATTTGAATCTAAGTGGTGGTTGGGCAGACAGATTACCTAACCCTAACCCTAACAGCACTGCTAGTACGATTAAACGTGTTTCCTCTAAAACACAAATCTGAATTTTTGGATTTGTTACTGCTTGACCGTAAGGTGCAAGTCTGGATTCGAGCTGTGCTACATTTACACTTTACCTGTGAAAATGGTCCTGCTCTTATCACGTGTGACTCATTCTGCTGCCTGGCCTTTGTCGAAATAGACCAAATAATCCAGGTGTGTTCCCTGACAGACTGTGAGTACTACTGAAACATGAAATTCAGCATGAAATATATGGACTAATAGATTAGAATCTTGTCTTTTCGGTTATTGTGGTCACTTTAAAAAGGATTGAGCTGTTGGTAAAATCCTCATAGCTCTCAAGCAGTCCAAAAATGTATCAAATTCAAACCAAAAAACGAAGTTTATCTTAAGTTCCACCTGTCTTCCTGGAAGTTTAACTTTTCCAGAAATCAGATCAGTTTATCCAAGACTGGACTCCGTTTAGTAATATTCCATATCATGCCTGAGCGCTGAGTCAATCAGGTTTAAAAGGCCACTTTAGTGTCAAACTGGGTTTAATTCAATGTCCTGTGCAGAAGATAATCTCATTGTGTTGCACAAACATTTGATTGTGCCCGTCCTTCCCATTCTCACTGATTTCTAAGCTACCTATCATGATGATTGTCCATGAATGTTCTTATGAGAGTCTCTTGCGTTTGAAAAACTCTGCTGCTGCAAAATGCACTGTGAGAAATGTTGTATTAGCAACTTAATGCTGTAATTGCATTTAAATATAGTTATGCCTACAATGTGCTATAACGTCTTGTATCCCTAAAGTTGTCTTTGTTTGGTTTGTGCAGTAGAGTGCAGATCTTTTGTTGTTGTTGTTGTGTAGCATTTTCACTTTTCGCTTTATAGTCTTCAAACGCTCAGTCATGCATGACCCAAGGTAAGTCACATTACCACTTGCACATTTGGTCTTTGAGGGTATTAAGTATTTTAGATGTAAATTCATTTAAATGAATGAAAGAATACACTTAGGAAAAATAATAGTATTCTATATGGTACACATTTTGTTCATGTGAAATAAAATATTAAAAGAAAAAACTCAAGTGTCTGAAATTATCTGTGTATGATTGCGAAAAATTTTTTTTTTTTTCATGTTTAACGGTATATTAAAAACAAGCTGATCTCTATCTCAGCTCATATAGTTCTTGACTGTCATGAGACCTGAGCACATTTGCCGTGTGTTTAAAGTGTCTGAAATGGAAGCAGTGTCAAGATAAACAGAAGATGATTGTGTTTAAGTTTAGAAAATCATTTGTTTTTGTCTTGTTCCAATCATACTGCATAATCAAGCTTAACTACTGGGAAACATTCATTCAGCATCTGTTATATAAGACTGTAGCTCTTTGGTGAGTTTGAAAAGCTATTTGAAACAGTTGGAAAAAAGATTAAGTGCCATCTAGTTTCATGATGACTGTAATGTTTTCCAGTATATGAAGTTTCAGATGCAAGAATAAAAAAAAAGTAAGTCCAAATAAACCTCAGCTTATTTAACTGATGTGATAGACGTTTTTGAGATTACAGACTGCAACAACATTCAGGTGAATCTTTGAGGGCACTGCCTATTATTTTTGTGGGCAAAATATTTTTGTGTTAGGCATGAATTAACCCACACTGTGTGTATGTATGTTAGACAGATAGTGAAAGTAGATCATGACATGTTTGTAGGTAATCACAGGTGTGATTCAGAGAAAGCTAAAGTATTCATGCCGGCGGATAAATATTTACCTTTGAAAGTCCTAGTTTATGTGAGCAGTGACAAGGCTGATGCAGATAAAGATGACACGTTACATCAACAGAGATGAATTAAGAAGCTGAATGATGACAACTAACTGTGGAAAAAATCTTGTTATGAATGCAAGTGTTGGTTTTCTGGCCTTAGAAACTCTCCAGAAGATTCATATATAATACATAGAAGAGCAAGAGAAGCAGAGTAGTGATGGCATTGCAGCACCACTATGTGGTGAACTACTGCACACTTTCAGGACTGTCAGTTTCTCCTCAGGCAACCTCTCTGACAGTGACAGCACAATGCCAAAAAGGATTAAGTTATTATTGCTGTAAATCAGTGTGTTTGGAAGCCAATATTTGCTTCCCAGACTTGAGCTGCATCATGAAAGATTCCTGGCAGGGTTTGAGAGAGTAAGAGTTCACACACAAGAGGAACAGCAATGTGGTTTGTTTTATCAGCAGCTCTGAAAAGAAAAAAAGTGATTATTGTACCACAAAAAGGCTCCACTCTATTCATTACAAGGGACACATGAAGAATATTGGAAATTAACCATTGCAAAATGGTTAACTTATTAAAAATATTTACTTTTACATCATGGAAGAGAATAGCTTTAACCGACCGCTGACGTTTATGGTTTTTATATTTATCTTGCTTTAGCACCCTGGTTTTCAAAGTGGGGCCATGGGACCATCAGGAAGCATCAGGACGGTCTTAGTAAATTGTAGTAAATATGGGGGGGTAACCAAGATTATCTTGGCATAGTATTGTCAATTGGTTTTTAAAGAAAGAAAGGGGAACCACACACAAGGAAATATTACTTGGGGGACCTTAGTAAAAAAGTTTTTCTCCTGCTTTAGCATAATTCACCTGTCTTTACCCCAAATGTGCACTGTTGTATGTCAGTTCAAAGCATAAAGCTGCCAGAAACCCAACATACAAGAAAATGTAGCGTGACATTCACTCAGAGTATTGGAGAGCAGTTTACAGTTTATGTATGCCAGATACTCAATGGAACGATTAGTCAATGCTTCTTTCAAAACCGCAACACCAAGTTCAACTGGCATTCTCAGCTGGTCTCTACATGATGAATAGGCTAACTAAAGATTAATCAACATTAGCTGCTCACTTTATTCCGTAGTGAATTGTGAAGACTATACAGAAAAAAATAAATGATGCCACGCAGAATCATTTTATTATCTGTAACCTCTGAAGACATGCAGCACCAATGCAAAACTTTAAAAAAGCAAATTTATCATCCTATGAGACAGAGACTGAAATCTCGACACATTTGACTCCACAGAAGCTCTATGAGTAGCTTCCTGCCTTAAACAGCTTGATGACTATGGCTTCGTGGGGCCGCAGCTCCAGCGTGCTCAGAGTCACAGACCCCAGACGGTCCATTCCTGTGCTGCTCATGAACACTCCAGCTTCAGGCAGGCTCGAGGCCCACGCAGGATCCAGGGAGTGAAGCTCAGGCCCGATGTTGAGCAGGATGAGGAAGTGGACGCAACCCCAGGAGCGCAAGAAGGCCAGGAGCGGGGGAGATGAAGGAGAGAGATGAGTGGAGTTGGAGAAGGTGTTGGCGGAGGAGTTGAAGGGGAGGAAAGTGAGGCTGCCGTACAGAAGCGCTTCTTCGCTGGCTTTGGAGCGACTGAGGGAGGCGAAGAGAGCTACAGCTGGGCGCTTCGTCCTCTCCTTGTCCTGAAGGTGGGATGATGGAGACGAATGTCAGACTGTTGAATATAACTAAACCAAATGATGCTTCATTTCTTTAAGTCATTCATATTTCTCGAGGGACAAAAGGCTCCATTGCTCAGTGATGGACTGCACAATCTGTGTGATGAACTGACCCTCAGAGATGTGCTCTGTATGGCAGAGAGATTTTATGTGGCAATGCCTACTTAAAATGGATTATTAATAAACTCAAAGTCCTCAAGCATGACTTCACCTGTGTTTGCTCAATGTATTCTCCATATTGAACTGTAGGTGATCCTGGCAGAGTCATCAACAACACAAGGAGTAATTTCTTCAGGTCATGAGATGTTCTACCTCCAACCTGTAGAAACAACACAGTTTCAGAATAACAATCTCCCCTTTAGCGAAGACTATATAAAGTGGAACTATTTAGATACCTAGCTACTTGTCTGTGTAATTTTTACAGCAAAATGTTAACTGTATCCTTATTCAAGTTTCTCCAGTGTGAGGCTATGTCATTGTAAACTAATACAATTGTAAACTGTCTGAATATCTTTAATTTTTAAACAGTTAAAATTGGCCAAAACAATAGCTGTTTGGGGCTCTGTGAAGTTGTGGTGGGTATTTCTCACTTTTTATTATTTTTGAGAGAAAACCATTAAAAGGAGAGCTATTGTGTTGTTCCATCTTTTCTGACTTTTAAATGTCATTGCAATATCAGTCTTGTTAAATGATAGCAAAGCGTCACATAATGAGGTATGTGTATTTTTTTTTTAATTCTGCTTTTACACTAAGGTCAATGCGTGCTGCACTTCCCTTATATGGGCATGCTCGTGTTTGCCAGCTCCGCCTGCTCTGCTCAGACACACATCAGAAGATGATAAGAGTGTCTGTTTCATGTGGATTTATTCTGTGTAGATTTACTTACTTCCAAAACATGAACATATGTGCTGGATTAACGACAAAACTGCTATAGGACCCTGTTCCCATGTAACTTGGTCTTGTTGAAGAGTGAGAGGCAGAGACTGTAACATTTTATCAGTGTCCTAGTTTTGTTTATTTTCTGTCTGTAATGGGGCTGTGAGTACAGCGAAGTGAGGAGGCACGCATGGAGGAGGGAGGGAAAGGGGAGGAGGAAGCTACACAGACCATTTTGAGAGAATACAGTAAATAGAGGGAAGAGAGAGGGTGCAAGTTACAGTTTTCTAAAGATCCACAGACTTTACTGCTCGGTCAGCTGTGTTTAGCTGCTCTATAGGAGCCCAAAGTCAAAATCCAAGACCAGAAAAAGAGTAAAATATGTCCTCTTTAAATAGTTTCAGATTAATTTCCGATGGCTGAGGCCCTAGATTCAGTATAATCAACTTATGCAGGCTTTACATAGAGAAAATAAGTGCAAAACCTTAGAAATTTCTTGAGAAAAGACTGAGCTGTTGACAGATGGTGGTGTAAAATTATACCATCGAGAAATTTATGGCTTTTACAATGAAAATGTTTATCCCAAATAAAACAAATAATTGACTATATATGTACTTGTGTTCCTCTTGTGTTTTAGAAATTCCTATTCGGACTTCTGTATTTGCTGTGTGTATATCTTACTGTCCAGCTGGGCCACATATTTTCTTCACTTGTTTGCAGGTGTGTCTTTATGGCATCAGCAACTTCCTTGGCAGACAGGACGTCATGTGAGGACGGCAGAATTGACCTCATGACCACATCCACCAGTGTAACATTGTTTAGAGGAGACAGAATGTCTTGCGTCTGTTTCACCACCACAATCCTGAAAAGATGCACAGACAGGTTTTACAGCCACCTCCGAGCTTTAAGTTACAACGAACAAAAAAACATTTATCCCCATTTGTGTGTAAGTAACAATACCTTTCCTCCTCTGGACTGCTGAATTCTTTGAAGATGTCTCTCCACTCCAGCAGAGTCTGAAATGTGGTATTTTGTTGGAAGTGAGTTTGAGGAAACGTTGCTAGTTAAAAAACATGACTGAGAATCATTTTACCTTCACTGAGTAAGCCGCATCTGTGTCACAGATCGCAAAGCCTGCAACACCCCTCTCCAACCAGAACCGCAATGCATGCTGTGGGGAAAGTATTCATCATATTTTAAGAAGTCCAACATCACTGTGAACGTAATGGTTTAGTGGGATGTCGAGAGACTAGGTTTTTACGTGCACTGTGGCTGAGAGGTTTGACGGCTCGTCTGCGTTTCCTGTTACATCCAGTTCACAGAGGTCCAACACCACTTTGAGACCTGCAGGACCAATGAAAGGGTCATTAGTGCAGGGAAGAGTCTCACCCTTCTTCTAATTTCTCAGACCTCAAGGCAAAGCAATTACATTTATATAGCAACATTCAGACACAAAAGAAATGCTTTACAAAGGCAGAGAAACATTAAAAATCAGGCAAAAATAACAGTAAAATTGCATTTAAAAGACAAAAACAAGCATGTAAGTAGCAAAAAATAGCGAAATGAAAGGAGACTTGGTCTGTCTATGGAGATGATTATTCACCGGTTTTGCTGCTCTCTGTGAGCAGATGCTGGATCTGAGTCAAAGTCTTGAACCTATCACCAGTCGCAGTGACGTTAAAAGGAAACGCTTCTTCGTCAAATAGACCCTCCAGGATTAGGGCCCCTATACCCAGAGACCTGAGGTAGGGAAGCCTCTCACACAACTCTTAAGAGAGATTGAACAGATTGAGTTAGTCACATTTAATACATCATTTCTTTGCTTTATTTGTGGACGTTTTTGTCTGAATACACTTTGAGTTACCATTTATGTTTGGTGTAGATAGTATTTAAAGCTTAGTTATTCCTCTTTTACTGTAGCTGCTTGATTTCCCGGCAGGCAGGATTTTAAAAAAAAGTTTCTTATCTCATATTTCAAGGCAAACACACTTCAGTGCTCTTTTAAACGCTTTTCTTTTGTGACACTAATGTGGTGGCCCACAACATAAATCCTGCGTTGCCTACACACAATCTGTGACGAGATAAATAAAATAGTTTTTCACCCGGACGAAAGCCAGGTGCAACTCTTTAACGAGAAGTATAACAAACATTGGTCGTAGATAAGTATTCTTTCAGTCATCAAAGAGCCTGAACTGGGATTGTTACAGGCAGGTTGTGGTCAGACTAAAGTTCTCACACAGGGTGAACATAATTTTCCATTACTGTGAACCACCTGATTCTCGTAGGAAAGAACAATAAACATGCTTAACAAAAAACAAAATGCAATAAACAATTTCTGAAGAAGACTATGTGACCAGGGAAGCAACTTCTCAGGAACTCTGGGACACAAAGGGGCTGGATATGGTTCAAAGCACATAGATCTCTAGTGGTTTGTGGTCTTTTAGTTGAAATTTTTGGAGTGCTTCTCTTAAATCACTGCATAAACTGACATGATAAGGGCCAAAAGCTGCCGCTCTATTACATGATCTTGAAGCCCCATTTTAAAGCGCCCTGTGTGTCTAAATCTTCTTGTAAAACCTTCAGTGCGTTTCAGTTTAGGACTTTGAATACTCTGAAATATGTTAAAGCAAATTACCACGCAGCAAATTTGGGACTAGTACTTTTTAAAGCATATAAAACTATATATATATATATATATATGTCAAAAAGAACAGAGATTTGAAGATCAGGGAACCAGCAGCTCAAATGTTTGCTTCACAGGCATCATGTCAATCTTGCCCCTGACCAGAAAAGACATCAGGGCTCATTAAGGTCACCATATTTGTATTTCTTACAGAATCAATGTTATGTATAGCCCATATACATGGACTTAGCAATAAAGACTCTATGTATAAATGACACTTGTCAGTCTGGAGAAATGGAAGCAGATTAATTTGCTCCTCTTAGTAGCCTAACTAATTCTAAAATGGTTTGTGTTTTGTTTTGTTCTTTAACTGTGTTGGTATTCCAGTACTCACCATTGAGGCCCTCTGACCCTTCGGTTTGGTTTTCCTTGAACATGTCGGGCTGCAGCTGGTAGAATAGCGACCTTTGCCACCAGCTGAGCGGCGTCATGGCCGGCCGGGGGCTCATCATAACGATGGCGATGGAGGTAGCGAGCATGGCCACCCAGGACAGCCAGAACAGCAGCACCAGGTAACAGCGCACTTTCCTCCAGCCCGGACCCCCCGCGACGGCCTCCAGCTCCTCCTTGCTCAGCGGCTTCCACCGCTGCACCGGCGCGGGCTCCGGGATGAGCAGCAGGGCCGCCTCCGAGGCTCCCGCACTGCCCGACAGCCCGGAGCTCTGCGCGCTGCCGTACCCGGTGACTCCTGCGTTCAAAGGCATCCTGCCCGGCTGCAGGTAGGTGACAGCATTTAGTTAGATTTAGGGCTTTTAATTTTAGTAATAATAAACTTTAGAGCACCCAAGTCATAGCAGGCAGGTTTTGGCTACTTGCTGCTGTTGCTTGAGTTTTGTTTAGACCTGTTTGTTTGGTCTGTTTTTCATACCGCGCTCTCTGTCTCCTCAGCGGCCTCTTTATCAGTTCGTTCCACAAGAACCACAACAGGACTACAGATGCTTAGAGGAGCTGCAGGAGAAAGAACTTCTACACAAACTCCGCCACGACCTCCTTCACTTCCTGTGTCACACAGGTGTTTTCACTCTTGATTATCTGCATTCACATGCTGCAGGTCAGGTGACATTTGGGCCCTCACTCATTTTTCCAGTGGATTTTCCCTTACAGGCATTAGTGTACAATTATCACATCACTCAGTTAAATCAAGAATACATGACCTACCCTAAAGTGCTGAAGGATGATTTCACATTTAGTCTGTTTTAAAACCTGCATGCCCATGAAAACATGGATGGGCTGGTTTCCACCCTCTCTGTTTACTGACTGCGAAGAGATCCACTCTGAAACAGATTTCAGTTTAGGTCACTGGGAACTAAACCTACTGTTCTCCCTCAGGATGAAGCTAAGATGAGGCTTATGCAGTCAAGGGAGGATCTTCCAGAGTGCCTTCAGTACCAGATTCCCTATTCGACTTGATTGATTTGTGTCTTTATTTCGAACATGTAAACAACAGTAGTTAAAAACAGATAAAGGAGAGGAGAAAAAAAAAAAGACAATTAGTTGCACCTGCTATGATCCAATTTTAACATGTCCAAAAAGGAGCAGGAAGAAGTATGAATTTTTTTAATCATACACCTTCATCTCTATTTAATTATTGTCAAAATTATTTTCTCCCTGGAGATCAATATTATTAACATATCAATATTATAGAAAACTATTCATATATTGAAATACAGATACAAAGTACTATATAGTATAAATATGTATAGATCAGTAAATACATAGAAAACTATTCGAATACTGAAGTATAAATAAATACAGAATACTGTATGATATAAAAATCGAATCATAAATACATAAACTTGCTTTCCCTCCATTGTGGCTCAGAATGAAAAACTGTCTTTGGAGACACAGGGAGATTTTCATGTTAAAAAATATTGTATATTTGAAAGATGCCCACTTGATTTACTCTACTTTTCTTTGTCTTATTAATCTTATATGAACTTTGCTTGCTTTATAATCTATCACAGTGATAACAAAAATGCTTTCATAGACATGGGAACTTTTAAAATGGACTAATCCACGAAATTTAGTTTTACTCTGGTTGATAAAATAACTAAGAAATAGATAAATAATATATAAACTAATAAATAACAAAAAATTTCATATTCTGTTATTGGTGTTTGAAAATCTCTATTTTCCAGTCTTCTTATGTCTGCAAATAACTGGAAGGATTAAATGCATCTTTATGGAAGTTTGTATATTTAAGGCCTTACTTTTGTATTTCTTGTTCCTGCATATTAAGGGCTGTCATTATACCTGTCAAACATTATCCCTTTGAGATTAGTTTAAATCCATGAGGCTCAAGGAATCCGCGCCCTTAAGAGAATAGAATAAAAATGACCTGATCTTCCTATAAAATGCTCTTCTAAAATTTTGCAAACACACGATCCTGGTTTAGGAGGCCCTCTGGTGGCCGTTAAGCTGTAAACAGCTGCTTGGTCTGCTGGTATGTCTTTGGAATACAGACAGACTCCAGCTGGCAGGTCTGACCGTCCTGTTGGAAACACTGACCACATTGCCCTGTGTTGCTTGTCTAAATTCTACTTAACACAGTCACAGTTATTACTCACATTTTCTGTGTGAAGTGTCTCGCCTCTCTCTTGGGTCTCCTCTTCTTTCCTCCTGTTCTTTCCCACAAGTGTTCAAAGCTGAGTGGGACTGTCCTGAGTTGAGTATTTGAGTGATCGGTCTTGTCAGGAATGAGGAGGTGAGAAGGTCTCTGTCCAATGAAAGCTCTGCTCGCTCAATTAATACAGAGGTGCTGAGCCTCGCCACACCCTCGCAACAAATTCTAAGAACCCATGCCTGCCAAAGAGAGTCTCCTGAAGTCCCTCATGTGATATTATGATTATTTCAATCTTCTGTATAGTTTTCAGTCTATGTGCTAAATGTCCGACACACTTTTATTTGGGTTTAAATGTTTCAATGAAATGCAGAAGCTCAACTTCACCACCTCAATGTTTGATTTTTGTGTTGATGGAAAACAGGCAATGAACCAAATAACATGCAGAATTATTGATAGGAAAGCACCAGGCAACCATTTTGAGAATCAGTCAATCTTTCAGTAGTTTCTTAAGTGAAAAATGCAAAAACATTTGCTGATTTCTACCTCCATAAAATTTGAGAATTTGCTGATTTCTTCTTTCATATGTTCATAAACTCATCTCTGTAAATAACTGGTTGGACAAAAGACAAACAATGGTAAGATGTCAAATTCTGCTTTAACAAGTTGTGATGAGTAACTCTATGTTCTGGTATTTTCCAAACAATTACTTGAGAAATTAATCAAGAGATTAATCTAATCAAATAGTTGGAGCCCTAAACTACTGTGAAAATATGTAGGTATAGAAGTCACAGACATAATGTAAAGTTAAAAATGTAAAAAAAAAAAGAAAAGAAAAAACCTCATCACAAAATAACAATTACATTCGTTATTTAAATAACAGTATCTATGCATAATTGTGAATGTACAATGGAATAAACTATCAGTGAGCTGAGTGAGGCTGTAAAAATCGGTGTCCAGAGAATGACTTTTAAATCGCACGGTGACGTAACTCATGACACGTCCACTCCAAAGTCCCTCAAGAGTCCACATTTAATGAGGTATGTGTGTGCTAATTCCTGGAACATGTCATCTTCTTTCCCTAGTGTGGCCCTCTGCCACCTCCCATCTCTTTCTCCAGCTCCCACTTGCATTCTTTATCCTTTTGTGTCTCTCCCTCCGGCTTTCTTCTCTTATGGCGCACGTTTATGTTTTTGCTATAACAAGTCACTGCTACCTATGTCACCTTTGCTACCTGACACTGCTGTGCAAACTAATTATTTAGTGAGAAAACTGCCGGTCCTCACGAGACCCTCTGATACAAATATAGTTCATGTGTGCAGTGCATAATTAAATCCATTGTTTTATTTTGTTTTTGGTTCTTTTTGTCATTTTTTGATATTCTTTTTGTGAATGTGAATGTCATTGCTTTAGAATGAGGAGTGTCTGATCCTTTTTTTCCCTAATTTTAATTATTTTGAACAAACAGTGCTATTGTGTTATCAGTGAGGATTTACAATTTTTCAATTTTTGTATTAAATTAATAAAGGAAAAATAAAATATTAATGTGATTTTAAAATTTTTTTTATTTTTGCTGGGGTCTGTACCAAACAAACATGTTCTCTTGCGTCTGGAGAATATTATTTGCATGCCGGGGCATGTCTTTCCCACCATGATGCTTCATTTATAATGGTATGTGGGACATGCTGTGACAGGTAGGTGACAAAATTATCTTCAAAAAACTCAAAAAACATGAATTT
>JAQFJA010000024.1:16447097-16457736 GCA_029874485.1 Naso brachycentron | reverse complement strand
GGATTGCACAACTGTGAGTGAAGGAATGTGCTTGCCCTTGGGATACAGAAATATTTCAGCTGCAAATACAAAAATGGATGAGGTGGGATATAAAAAAAGAAAGTGAAAACCAAACAGTTAGTAAACGATAAATATAGAGTTTTTCTTCCATATAATGTTTGCAGCTGTGTTTTGATACTGGTGTGTCCAGGGTAACAAAAGACCAACAGATGTGGTATTTCTTACGAGAGAATTACATAGCACAAATAAACATATGTGTCAGTTAAATTGACAAGTTTTATGATGGTGCTGTACTCGTGTTGGAAAAAGTAGGTGACCAGAGAAAGGGATGTAAAACATGGGCAGATTATTCACCAGAAACTTTGACCCATGCTAATCTAGCTCTTGGTGATTGGGATCATGCAAATATTGCTGAGAACACAGTGACTAATGTGATTGGACAGAAGCCCGTAGACTTATTCAAACGGAGGGGAGAGCACCTTGAACCCTGCCTGACTGTGTGTTTAATGGTGGGTCACACTTCAAACTGTCACAACACATGTGGTGCACTTTGAACATAAGAATTTTACAACCTGTACAGGAATAATAGAGCTACTTACTAATAATTATTTCTAATTTTTTTTCCAACTGTTAGCTCTAACCAAAAAGGCAAACCTCTGACATGCCTTTATAGTTTCCAGGCCAGAGTGTTTCAGTCTTGAATATCTCCTGAAGAGTCAAATTCAGTTTCAAATTAATAAATTAGGTTTTACAGCACAATGAAGTAATTGTTTTCACATCACAGACAGTTTAGATTACCAGATTGGGAGTGCATGTTTGAGGAAGTTCAAGGAAGGATTAAAAGGGAGAGACAGAGGAGAATTCCAGGAGAAAGCCCCAGTGCAAGACACTGAACATCTGTTTGAGCTGTTACAGGCGGTTGTTTCGTACGACACTGCAGACCTTTCCCCAAGTACTTGGAAGTAGTGGCATTGTCATTTTCGGGGAATAAAAAAGCATGAAATCTACCTTAGGAGCGTACAATTTTTATCACTTAGTGGCTAAAGTCGTTGGAGTGAAGGCAACTCTTTCACCAAGTGGATGATTCAGTGCACTACACGAACAAATAACAACTGAAATGATTGATTTTCTCAGGGAGGTTCATAGACGTTTCCCCTTTGTGCTCCTGCAGAAGATGTTTGCTGTAGAAGTCCACCGGACCCCTTATGTAGCCATGCAGGGAACGTTCTAATAAATGTATTACTTTGAACAAGGACGCTGGAATCAGCGTTGAAAGGAAGTGACGTGTAAGGCATTGGGCCAAAAAAGGGCAAATGGACCAAAATAAAGTTAGTAACAATCATGACACTATGAACACATTTCTTTTTCCTGCAGTAGAACAGACTAAAAATAAACTGAGACTTTGCTCAGTAGAAGTTCAGGTGCATAAAAGAAAAATGTAGCTACAAACTACTAAGTATTCATAGCCTGTGACCCTCTGTTAGATTGTCATATTGTTGGACTGTTAATGCTAATGTAAGCAGAATTTTCCGGTTGGAGCTGATCAAGGTAGAGCTATACCTTATAAACTGTTGTGCTCTCTTTAATAGTGAGTCATATTTTGATTTCCATTAGACGAAAAGACTGACTTTAAAACTAAGCCTGAGAAACGCATAGTTACAAGACAAAGTATTATATATTATGGACCTGTAAGAAAACATTGAAACCTTCTTTTTTTGTTCTCCCTACTTCTTAAGCACAATCCAAAGAAAGAGTTATTGTGATGCAGATGTGATAATGCCTAGTAACCATCTTATCGTGTCACTTCAAGCATAAGAAAATTAAAAAATTAATTTTTTTTTTTTTTTTTTTTTAGTTAACCATAGGTTGATCAAGTAGTTACACCTATCAAACAGTACAAAACAATAACGTTTAAAAAAAAAAACAATATTGGGATTTACTGCAAATTATAAAGATAAAGTAACAGAATGGCACATTTTACTTTTAAAAAATCCTTCTTTTTATGTGTGTTATCTATTGTACAGTCGTTATTGCATATCTTTATTTAATTTTTTTTTTTTAATAAACACCTACACGTATATAGCCCATAAACTATCAAAAGAGTAAATAGAAAAAAATCCTGGGCTCTTTGGATTTTTTAAACGTATTTTCACTGTATGGTTCACAACTAATTATTTAAATGACATATCTCGGGTTGCCTACAGATGAACGGCGGCACTCAATAGCCTAATAATATTCACAAACAGAGTGCGTGTGTGTTGTAATTGTGTCCATGAACCGCCTCTCTCTCTCTCTCTCTCTCTCTCTCTCTCTCTCTCTCTGTGCTGTGAATAGAGGGGAGATGCTGGATTCGGGAGAAGGTCCGCCATTATTGGAAAGCTGAAAAAAAAAAAGACTTAAACACACCGTCACACATTTAGCCTGTAAGGGGCTTAACAGTAGAAAGGAAAACACGGCCGTTTCGGACGAGCTCCTCTTCACCAAAAGCGCTTCTTTGTCAAATGAAGGCAGGGCTCGCGCTCGCGTTTCCTACGGACTCTTTATTTTTGACACAACAAAGGAAATAATAATTGGTCAAAACAACGTGGTGGTTGAACCAAGAAGGAAAAACACACCGACACAGAGCTTCCCAACGCCTCCCCCTTTTTCTCCTCGCAAGACGTTTCCAGCCGTGGCGAAGCGACTGGACTTCACCAGCATTTTGTCTTTTTCCCGACGAGAATTTACTTGTTTTTCCCCCTCTGTCGCTCTCTCAGACTAAAGCAGCGAAAGAGCGAGATATGCGCCTCGTTTCTGAAAACTTCAGATTAATGAAAAGGAGCACTTAATGTGGGAAGCAATGGACATGCAGCCCATTTGCTAAAAAAAAAGCGGAAAAAATCGCCGTGAGTTGCTTGTAGGAAGTGATTTTTGTCTGTTTTTTTTTTTTTTTTTTAAAAAGTCTTTGACCGGCTGTGAGTCTCGGAGGGAGAAAGAAAGAAAGGAGTGGACCTGAGCTGGAGAGAGGGAGGAATGCTATGGTATGTACACTGTCCTAGATCATCTGCTTTCACAGCAAACACACCGGAATGGACAATACGAGGAGCTGAACGATGTTAGAAAAGATATTTGAAGGCGTTTTGTTCTCTCTACATTGCAGCCGGGGTTCATCTGTAGTGCTGCGAATAACAAGAAACTGGGAGTCAACCCCGGTCCCCCTGAGGGCTGGTGTGATTTGAAGCCCTTCTTAGTAATACTGATTATTCTAATAATGATGATGCATGGGCGTGTAACAAAATCAAACCTGTTCTGATTTAGGTCACAGTTGCCCTTTGCGTGTTTAAATGGCAAGTTTGGAGAGGAGAAGGTGTGTTGAACAACACCACCTAGAATGCATTGGTGTGGTCAGGCCTGGAGAAACCCCCCAGAATGCCTTAAAAACAAGGACTTTCATTTTGCGGGGGGGTAGGATGTTTTGATGGGGGCTGTCAAGTAACTGTGATGCTGTGTCTGCATGTTTTGCTTTTTTTTTTTTTTTATTCACATACTCGTCATCTCCTGGGTAAAATGTACAATAAAGTGAATTTTAAATGAGATTTGGTGAAGTTTAAAATCATCCACTTGCTTTTGTTTGGCAAGTTTCATCAGATTTAGGTCACGGCATGCGCTCTAATGCGGGGGAAACTTTTGTCATGAGTAATTATTTCCCCCCTTTATTAATGAAATGCCTCACTAACTTTTGCAAACATCAAAGCTGCATGTACAGGGCTTCCTGGTGACACACTTAGCTAATGTGCGTACGCCCTGCCGGGAGGTACCTCTGCTCGGTTCCCTGACAGGATATGCGGTGATTGCCTGCTTGTTTTTTTTTTTTTCCACCAATTAAATATCTCAGGTGGGGATATTTAACTTGCCTCTGTGGATGCTGCATGTTTCCCCCCATGTACTGTAAGATAAGATGCTTAAAGTCTGATAAAGGTACCTTAATGATAACAAAACCATTAATCTAATCTATTTCTGTGCAGAACTAGTCACCGGTCTGTCACGTCTTAATCTCACTGCCACTGCAAAGTGGTCATTGCCCTGCCAGCCACTCCCTTTTCGTCAGAGTCCTTCCACTCAACTTCATTGCTTTCATTTCAAGAGCAATATGTGTCTGCCTGTATCTGGAACATTGATTAAACATTGACAGTGAAAGACTTCAGGAAGTGGCAGAAGTGGGCGAATGCCATTGTTGGTTTGTGATTCTTGTGTGGCCTTGAAGGAGAGCTGCATAGCGAAGGGCTGGGGCCTGCATTGCTGTGTCACAGCCAGATCGAGTGGACGCTCTCAAAACAGGAACTTTGTCACTTGATAATAGATTCATGGCGGTGTGTTCTGGATTTTACATCCTTTCCAAGCGAATAAGTTGACTCATAACCGCACATTTACCGGCGATGCCTGGACCGAGTTTCTCTCTCTTTGATCTTGCACAACCTTTATTGGGAAGAACACGCCATAGAGGAAGTAAACACACATACACGCTCCTCGCTAGGACAGTCTCTTTGCTCTCAGGTAAATGCATTAGCAGCTGTCAGCACTTCTGTTCTCTGCTTGATTGGGCCCTTTGCAGTGCAGTCACACCTCTCCAGGAAGCCTCTTCTCCCCCTAATAGCTGTGCCATTTGCCCAGGCAGCAGGCTAGCTACCAGCATGCCCACTCACCCCTGTCTGTCTGCCTCTGGGCTGCGGATCGTGTTGTGAGTCCCTGGGCTAGAACATGTTCCTGGGATTAGAGGAGGGCAGGCTTTGTTTGTCAGGATGTAGGCCAGAGATGCGGATACATCCTTTGATGAGGGTACTGGAAGAGAGATTCTGCCCCGCGTTATGTGGACACATAAACACAGGGCTTGGCATGCTTTGTGACAGAAACAATGGAGGGGATATCCACTCCTCATATCAAGTCTAATTTAAATAGTTCACTCTTGACTTCTCAGCACTGGACCAGAAATCAAATAAAAACGGTAATTGAAAAGTACTTGAGCCTTTTGTGCGAGATGTGGCCTAAATCAGAAAGCCCAGCTGTGGGCAGGTTATTTAAATGAGGAGCGATGTGTTTCAGGCTTGTAATACGGCTCTATTTGAAAACTTGTGCCGTACCGTATTATTTCCATGTCAACCGAAGGCTTTTATTTCCATAAACGACCGTGTCGCTGAATGAAAATGGTGGCCTCTTACCTGCTCATTTGCAGATTTCACAGCTAGCGTACCTGTCAACGCTGGGCCACTCAATATGCCAAGGATGCAAAAATTTCCCCCTGCTTGTCTGAAAATGTCTGTAAATCTCTTCCTCTCTCTTGTTTTACAGGAGAGGTTTGCTTGTGAGTCAGTGTAAGCCTGTGTTTGATGGAGAAAGGAGCTAATTATAGCGGGTAGCTTTGGAGTTTGGTGGACCAGATTACAGTCACTCTCCTCTCAATGGCTGCCTTGTTCTAGTGGCCGATTATTAGGCAGAGAGAAGTGCATTCTGGGATGATTGTATCTGAATTTCCATTAGAAAGTGTGCCTGCCTCAGTTGAACTGAGGTTCTCTCCTCTCCCCACTGTTTCAGCTCCCTCGCTCATTACAGATTTTTCAGTTGGGGACAGCTTGATATAAAGGCCTCTGTGCGCCTATTCTGCTTTAGAGCCAGTTTTACTCCGTATGCTGAATGGACGAATTATGTATGAGGGAACAGACCCCAAATCAGTAATGGTGGTTGTGCCTAGTTTTTATATGAGGGATCAAACTTATAAAAAAAAAAAGTGCTTGTATTCCTGTGGCTTTAATAAGAACTTTGAAATAATTATTAAATGAAATCAATCAGCTCTAAAGATTGAATTTGCTCTTTATCTGCAGCCTATATTATTACAGTATTGCTTTTCCAATACAAATGCATTATTAATGGATAATGCTAGTGGAAAGTAAGGACTTTAGATATGATTTATGGGTTGAATGGTGGCACTGTAGGGCCCTGATAGTTTTAAATAGCCTTCATACTTTCTTTGCAAGAAAAAAAAAAATGTCGACACTGTTTAGAAGCGTGGTGGCCATGGAGATGAAGGACCAGGATGTAAGCCACAGAGGAATGGTGACCTCTGGACGTGGGCGACCCTGCTCTGCTATTCCAGATACAATTACACAACAGAGGGACAAGGGTAATGGGGCTATGGTAATTTGAAAGAGCTGTAGAGAGAGAGAGAGAGAGAGAGAGGGAACATGAAGGGATAAATTGGGTGAAGCCGTGAGAGAATGACACAACAAAGTTGGTAGTCAGTTAGTGGAAAAGAAAAGCTACAAGACTGGGAGAGTGCAAAGTGAAGCGCAAGCAAACTGCTGCCAGTTTGTGCTCCAGGCTGTGTTCCTGGTATGTGCCCTTTCGGCTTTGTGCTCAGGGATCAACCAATCAATGACAGCCATAAGTAACCCTGCTGCTTGGCTATTGGCCACGGCTGAATTCCATGACTCAGCATGTCTGCATATAAGATGTTATGATTGAGTCACTGCCAATGAAATGAGGCCACTGCCTGGAGTTCAATAGGTTGGACTTTTGCTGCTGTAATTGAAACACAAAGTTTGCACCACCTACATACGGTATCAACACAGGTTTTAATGCTGAAGTCAACCAAGCGTTAAAAGAAGAGGGGTTTCATGCATAAATCTACACTTGAATACTTTATCATGTTAAGCTTATAATAGCCTGACTGTTTTTGTGTGAGTCAGTGTTTACGCTGACTGTACTTGGGGTTTGGAAGGGCTGTAGACGCTGGAAACCTCTCACCCACAGAAACAAAGAGAGACTGCCCTAAAATCCACCTACACACCTATTAAAGGATAACATTTAGCATGCTTGTAGCCTGTTGACACACACACACACTCACACTTTTCCCACACTCATTTTCATTTTTGTCTTAACCTGTCATGCTGACCTACCTTTATCCAGTGCACAAGTCTCCAGGCTTCGTTGCCTAAACTGGGCCGGAGTTGGGAGGAGAGGTACCCATGTGTCATTGTTTGACTTTTTCTTGGGAGATTCTCCCATGTGGCGCCCCTGGGTTTCCTGTAGGAAGTTCACCCACGATGCATGGCTGTTTGTATGTGTGTGTGTGTGTGCGTGTGTGTTGGGTGATGGTGCGTGGATAATGGGAGGCCAGTAGAAGAGGAGAGAGCCGAGGGTCAAAGGTGAGGGGAAGCTGAAGAGGAAGGCAACTACAAATAGTCAGAATAGCCGACCTTGAGAAGAATAAACTTGCCAGCGCCGTCGGACACATTTCCTTTCACATATGATGTGTCTTATTAATTCATAATCACGTGCACTTGTGCAGATGCTGTGTTTGGTTTAGGAGTATCTGTCTTTCTACAGTACAATTACGAATCTGCAAACTAACAGCTTGTATGTCATAGAGCAGCAGTGATTAATCAAATAATCGATCAATAGAAAATTAATTGCCAACTATTTTGATAATCGATTCATCATTCATTTCGGTCATTTTTAAGATAAAAAAGAAAAAAAAACTACTGGTTTAACCTTTTAAATGCTGGTTTTCTGTGTCATTTATGAAAACAAATTAGGAGTCTTTGTGTTTTGGGCAACTTAAAGACGTCACATTTGGCTCTGGGAAACTGAGATGAGTATTTTTTTTGGCACTTTTCTGACATTTTATGGAATAAACGATTAATCGATTAATCGTAACAATAATCGTCAGATTAATCAATAATGAAAATAATTGTTAGTTGCTGCCCTAATGTGTCATTATAAGTCAGTCTGGTCAGTGGTCAGACTGTTGCTTAAACCTCCTGATTGCCCTGAGACAGTGCATGTTTGGTTCATGTTGCACTGAATGTATGAACCTGCACAATCCCCCCCCCAAAAAAAATCAGAATGAATCAGCAGTTTTTTTAAAACACATCCTGTATGGAGATGATAGTCAGGTTAATGTTTTCTTCAGTTCCTCTCTATCAGAATGTCTTTACTTTGCTGAATGACTGGGGGGTAGTGAGGTTGCACAACTTCCATTTAATAGTTGCAGAAATAGGTTCTGCATATTCTGCTACAACTTGTTGGTTCAGTAGAAAGCTCAGGAGACGAGCAGTAATGGTGCCAAGAGCTCAGTGCACATCTGTCTTTTCCCATTCTTTTTAATAACAGAGAGGGGTGAGGCGCTGATTTGGTCTGTTGTGTATAATAGAGCATTTTTGTTTAACTGTGAAAGTAATCAGTAGGACACCTTGTGTGGTCTTTTTATTTTTACTTCCTTATGCATCATCAGTACGATTAATTTCATTTAGTGGAAGGGAATAAAACGGTTCCCATAACAGAGATTTAGTGTGACCCAAGAGGTTGCAGCGTTATATTAGTGGCTGCAAATGTAAGCTGCTCCCGTCAGGTATAATATTACAACTTAAAAATAAACTAGCATTGTCACGTCAGCTCCTCTCCTTCACTCAAAGTGCTCTGTAAACATTGTAATTGAAAGCAATAGGGTGTGTGACGAACTACAGCTATTTGCATTTTCATTTCACGTTCACACATCAGCCATAAAAAATTTTAGCATTTAGTCTGGCTATTTGTCATAATAAAACTGCATTAGGTATGCCAGTGTTAATGTTTAGACTTAATGCATATTGGCGCCGTTGGAACATCTTTAGCTTGTGTTTTATCCCGGCACGTTGTCCATCCATCATGATGTGTCCTACCTGCTGCCTCTGACAACTTTATTGGAAGTGTCTCGGTGCACCTGCAGCACTCAGGCAGAGAAGAGAGAGGGGAAGAGAGGGAAGCAGCGAGGTGTTCTGGTTCTGACGTATTCTAATTAAAGTTGGCAGGTTTAATCACAGGCTGATAAGCATCAGAGAGGAAAGAGAGGGACGGAAGTAGAGAGGAGAGAGAAGGGAAGGTGGCCTGCAGACCAAGACGACCACAGGCTTTTGAAAGTTACCTTGCATGACCCAAGTTGCTCTCACTTTGCCCAAACTCCGTCAAAACTTTATCAGTCACTCTCGTTTGCCCTCTGCTTCCTTTCTCTCTCTTTTTTCGATTTCCATTTCTGTTTATTTCTGTTCCCATGGCTCCCACAGTCCCTCAGTTTTTTCTGCCCTCGGAGCACAGTGCAATGTTATTGTCAGCTGTAGTTAAGGACACAGGAAGGGCACCACCTTGTCAGTAAATGTTTGTCTCAGATGCCACTTCAGGGGGATCTGGCCACCACTGCGTTGGCCTTTGGTGTCTCCCCAGTGAACATGTGCCGACGCTGCCTCTCTCCCACTCCTGCAAGGACACACAAAACCTTTGTGATTAGGTATTCTTAACTTGGAGCTAGCCCCAGGCACTTTAACATTTGCAAATTATTAGGTGGCTGTTATTGTTTCATATTCATGTTTGATGCAGCTCAAGTTTGGCAATGATTGTTTTCGGTCATAAGGGCACTTTAACAGCCTGAAAAATGTGAATTTACCCAACTCTTTTCCCAACACACTAAATCGCTCAAGCACACAAGGTGATTAACAGCGGCTGACCCTTCCTCACCCTCATAACATAACTGCCAGAGTGGTTCTGGCCGTTAGGCTGCTGTGTGACAGTGGACATCATATCCTCTTTAAGGTGAGAAGATAAGATGGCTCTTCATAGCTGTTTGTTATCACAAGCAGAGAGCCCCAGACACCTTCGCATCCCTTATCTGGTCTGGTCCAAGCTTCTGGCCTGAGCTCGGGCTCATGCAAGCCCAGGGCTGATGAGTAAGCACTGCTCAGCTGCAGATGGCCGGCCTGCCGTTATCGATCGTAGCGCCACCGCCTGTCATCCAGCCACCACTTAGCTAATGATGTCCATGCTATTGTCTCACAGCTGGGAAAACGGCCATAAAGCAGAGAGCGGCGGCTAACGGTGGCGTCAGAGGGAAAGATGGATTTTTATGAGAGGAGAGGCACGCCCAAAGCAGCCTGAGCCAAGTGATCCTCTGTTCTGCTATCTTAGGATGGTAGCACTGTCATTCCTACTGTTACTACTTGCACTCCGTCAGCCGCTCTCCCCCTCCCCTTTCCCCGTGCTGTTGGCTGTTTCCATTGTGGTGCTGGTTGGTCCATCTGCATGAAAGAAAGACAGACCACGATTTCCAACAAGCTGCCAGTGTATGTGCTAGCCTATTTTTGACCTTGTTACCCTGATTGTTACTGTTGTTGGGCAAACAGCACATTTGTTTGCGCTAAATAAACACTCCTAGCAATGAATCACCTGGAATGCTTCAATCAAGAGGTAATTAGAAAAGGCTGCTATAAACGCTGTAAAGATATACTGTGCATCTGCTTGTGCCATTTTTAGGGGATCGTAAATAGATTTAGCTCAGAGTTGGGTTTTCGTGGGAGTGACATGGGTCATTTCTCTTCTCAGTGCCATAATTTCCCAGGATGCAGTAGGGCCCCAAGGTCCATAGCTCTTATGTCAGAGTTCATTTCCTGTTGCAGTGCTCCAGCAGCTCCTGAGGATCCACCATTTTGTAACATTCCTGATGAGGACTAGAGAGAAGTGCTTCAATTTGCCGCCCATGTGTGTTTTTTGAACTCTAAAAATTGTAATTCATAGTTTGTTGTTATTTATTATCAGCTGACTCAGCCTGCTGTTTGCAGAATGAAGAGAGTCATAGAGA
>JAQFJA010000024.1:16427433-16439066 GCA_029874485.1 Naso brachycentron | reverse complement strand
TCTTTTAATTAAAAAAAAATCTTCAAACCAGCCCTAAAGCTCGCTGGTTTACATGTTATATATCATTTGTTTAATCCGTACATGAACCTGATGTGTAAACATCTACCATTTGTGATGTTACAGGTGTTGAAGGTGGGACTGTTTCTTGGCTGGGCGCAGTCTTAGCTGATTGCCTGGCAACCACACGTTGACAATAAGATGGCAGGAAGTTATTGCACTGGGCCATGGAGGAATCACGCACATTATTCATCCTAAAAACCACTAACGTTGCTTAAGGTATTGACCTTCATATCTAACACGCCCATAATCAAACTCTTTCTTCTGTGCTTTATGCTCAGCACAAATACAGCCTTATTATGATGAACATGCTCGAGTATATAGGAGTAAAATACTCAAACAGTAGTATGTAGCACTAGTGAAAAATGCTGCATGTCAAAAGGAGTTTTGGAAATGTTCAACACCTCCAGCTTCGTCCATGCTTGGCCCATTGTTAGCTTGACAGAGAATCCTGCAGATCTAAGCCTCCAGTTTCTGTCATAAAGTTCCTCAAGCACATAAAATAAAAACCAATATAATGAGGGTTTTCTAAGGTGAGGCACTAAGGGTTGCTGTGTTTAAAATTCAAAAGGTTGGAGCCAGACTGAGAAGCTGGGGGAAAGTGATGTGTGTTAAAACAGTGGTCTCCACCGTCTTATAGCAAATTTCCATGTCTGCAGCAGTCCTGCTTCCTTACTCGCCCATGCCCCTTGTTCTTAAGCCATCCCTCTTCCTCTTACAGTAAGAAGAGGATGTGTATCTCATGTCGGTCACACAATTCCCTTCCCTAATCCCACAGTGCGACAAATCTGTGCCCTGGCCATGTAAATGAATATTTTATCTCTAAGTGGTGCGATTCCAACTTTTATCGCTAGCTCACCATGCACTTTGTTCATGCACCAGCTCTTGATGTGGCCCCCCTGTTGTTACTCTGGCATGTTGTTTACATAGCTCTCCTATCACTGCATCTTGCAGGACCTGCTTCTTTGTTGTTTTCTGCATTTTCCCTGAAGCTGAACAGCAGTTATTTTTTCATCACGGAGGAGCGGCTGGCACGGTAGCTTGTAAACGCTCGTCTTCTGTCCAGGAGGTGATTGCAGCTGACCATTGTTGGGTTTCATCATCGTCATGAATGTGCTGCTACACTGATGATGGCCTGTCAGGGAATTTTCTTCACCCCATTATTTCGCTGCTTCTCCTTCATGCCCTCCTTTAGCCCTCCTCATCTTTACCTGTAGTGGATACGGCCATTTGAACTGTCAACCTAATTTTCTCCGCTTTGTGCCAGTGCATATTTACATCATTTAGATGAAGCAAATGTCAACACAGACTGAACCTTTGCAATTACCTTCTGTGCTTATCTGCTGCAAAAACTTAACAGCTAATATTGTCCTGAGCATATTTATTCTCCACAGTCTCCTCCAATTCTACATTTTCTTTCTCCCTGCTGCCTCTCCTCCTCATTTGAGAAACCTCTACCCTCCAGTGCAGCCCGGTATCATGGTGCTGTTGAGTGGATCTGAGGGCTGCTGAATTCTGGTCGTGCTTGATTAGCCAGTGTGTGATGCTGTAGGCAGCTTTGTTTTGTTGCTGAATGGGCTGTTCCACCGAGAGACGGGAGACGACAAGGAGCAGAGGAGGAAGGAGGGGTGTAGTGGAAAAGGGAAAAGCTGGAGAATGCTGGAAAAAAAAAAGAGAAGATAAAAAGCTAAGAGGGAAGTATATGAAAGCAGAGGTGGAGAGTAGATAAATGAGACAGGAGAAAAGGCTGGAGCAGAGGGGGAGAGCAGAGATGAGGAGAGGAGAGAGGACGGGGATGCAGAGGAGAAAAGAAGAAAGAAATGACCTCTCCTCCTGTGGAGAGGGAAGATAACTCTAAGTGTTTAGAAATGCTGAGGTGGACAGAAGCCATATCTTCCACCAACACAGCACCTGCTAGTCTGCCTGCCCCCTCCCATTCATTGACCGACTTTCTATTGTGGGTATTTGTGCACTCATGTGCATCTTTACTGCCTGTGGATGTGTATTATGTGTGTGTTTGTATCTGTGCATGCACATTATTATGCATACAGTTAGTATACCATTTTTGTTTCAGCCCATAAGATAGCAGCCAGAGAATTTATGCTTCAAACATGTTAATACTTAGACACGACAAGTCCCCGAATCCCTGCACTGCACCACTTTAATACATGCATGCTTTAATAGCTTTTCTTGTAAAATATGGAGTGAGGTGTGTGCAGAAGCATCTCCTTATGTCTGCACATACAAACAGTAGCCTGTATTAGAATTGTGCGCCAAATGTTGTGTAAACCTGTGGGGTCAGGAGCTCTTAACGTTGGAATCAAGCTGAAGGCTGTGATAGTCACACTGCAGGTCCACTTGGTCGTAGGCGTGGTTGCTGATGAGGCAGACTGACAAACAGCAGTGACCATATTGTTTTGCTTTAAGATTAAAGCTGCAGTTGGCAACTTTTGCTAAAAAGCTAACATTAGCTGAAGCATGGCACTTTTTGGGAAGCAACTGCGCTGCTGCCCCACCTCCCTGTTTTTGCTCTGGCTTTTGTTTTGTTTGTTGTCACTCTCTCTTTTAAGGCCAGTTTGAACCGAGACGAAATGGCTGCAGGCAAAGTTGCAGCGGAGTAAACTGGTCTGTCTCAGCCTGAGCTTTAGCCAACTGGTTGTGTTGCTTGCAGACAGGCGGTTGTTGCCAGAGGTGAGTCTGAGCGCAAGGCACAAACAGCTAATCAGCTTGTACCGACGTCACCTGTCGCTAAGAAGCACAGCTCAGACCAGCCAATCAGGACAGAGAGTACAAAGAGCATCACTGATTGGGCAAATAGAAGGGGAGCAATGGGATTTTTTTCCAATCCTGAATACAGAGGCATTGGAAAACACATAGATCTTGCGATACTAGGGGTACTATGACATTTTTTCCAAGAAGACCTCAAAAAACGTAATCGATGTTTACCCCAAAGTTATCAACTGCAGCTTTAATTATGATTTTTCTGACCGATATTGTCTATCTTTATTTTGAATAGTCCCTTTGAAGTAAGTTTCAGGCCTGTATGTGTAGTCTAGGTAGCATAACACTACACTTAAGGTTGCTGTTAGCATCTCTACCCTGTAGCTGCTTGAGTCAATATTAGTGCCAAAAGTGAAATGACAATAGGCTATACCTTACAACTTAGAATTCTGGTTAACGTAACAGCTTTATAGGTTGTGTTGTGTCCTAAAATCATTTTAGGTGGCTGCTTCTGACAACTCTCTGTCATCATTTACGCTAGCAGTTAGCTATCAGGCAGCTGACCTGATAGCTAACTCCTATGTTGCTGCTAGCTTCCTGAATAAAAGAGGCATGAGATATTCATATAATTTATGTAAAAAGATTTGCTACTTTTATTTTTTTTATGACTATCAAAATAAAAACCAACCTGTTGTTTTTTTTAATCAAAATAAAATGCTAAGTAGTATGCTACTTACTACTACTGTTGTTGGTCTGTCACTCAGGTAATAATAATTAGCTGCAGCTGAGGAAACTTACTAGTGATAGTTGCATTTTTCAGGTTTAAACTTTCACTTGCCACTGCTGCAGCTAAAGTTATCAATGTTGTAATTCAAGTTGTGGCTTAGTTTGATATTTCAACATTAAATCATTCAACCCTGCCATGCTGTCCCTTTAGGAGCCCAAGATGAAAGGTAACAGGCTTCAGGGCAGCTTTGCCTAACCTCACTCATTCCATCCTCTGTCCTCTGCCCATCTGATGAAGAGACTCCATGTTTATCTGGGCATAGACAGATGGAGAATGATGTGAGACAGTCCAGAAAATGTGGGTTATTTTTTTCATTTTAGTATAAAAAGAATGATTTTTGTCTGTCCAGGCGTTTTCTCCTGAGATGTTTTTGTGTGCGAGTATGTGTGTAATTCAGAGTGCCTGTCCTATTGTGTATGTTATGTTTGGTGGTGGCAGACTGCGTTGTAGATGGAATAAAGCCCACTGTGAGTGTTGACAGTATTGGCTTGTTAGCACTGATGGGGTGGATGAATGCTGAGTGCTGTGAGCTTGAATGGGAAGGCGGGTCTGCAGCTTACCGCATGTGTCTGAATACTGCAAATCTCTCTTGATAAATTCAAGGTTGTACACTGAAATAAAAATATGACAACGATAAGCCCTCTTGAGCTCCTTCTTCACCATCTCCGAGCCTCACTTCCTCTTTCACTGCCTTTCTCTGTGCACTTTCTCCTCTTCCTCTGTCTAACAAATGATTCCTCTTTTCTTTCTCTTCTTATTTTTCCAAGCCCTAGAAAACCCTCTTGCTTCCTTTATTGGTATCTGTTTCCACTCCTCCCTTTTAACAAATGGTCTGTTTGATAGACGACTGGAAGAACACACACTTGCACACATTCATTCACACACAAGTGAAAGACTGAAATAAAGAAGCCCCTTATCTCTCCTACCAGAGACACTTCGTTCATGTGCTCGCATGCAGATGAATAATATATGTGGACACAAGTGCATAGTCAAACACACACACATGCACACACACACATGCACACGTACAAGTAACCGATTGCTGGTGATGCTGACATGGGCCGTTGTATGCTGTGCATTTGTGCTCACTGTAACACAACTGTGTGTGTGTGTTTGTGTGTGCACACACTGTTGTCACGGCTGCTGTGGAGCGATGAAGAGTCTCCAGGGGCATGGTGATGAATGGGAGTGTTGTCACTAGTCAGGTCCAGCTGCCTTTGTGCTGTCTTTATGCTGCACGTTCTCCTATTATACCGCGAGCGCTGCATGCTCGGTGTGTCTGCACGGAGAGCGTGTGTGGGTGGGTTTTGTGTTAATGTGTCTAGAATGAAACGACTCTTGTGTGAAGAAGGTGTTAGATGTTCACGTGCCACATGCCCATGAACAGGGTGTTAACATGTAGCACATTTTAGCAACGTTAAGCCATGTGCATGTTGGCAGTGGCCTCTTTGGATGTCAGATTGCACCAGACCAACATCCCTGCATCAGATAAAACAGCCGTGCTCTCTTCACTTGCGAGAATATGTGTTGCAGTCGGTAGGAAAGGGTGTCTCCTGTGCCTGCATGTAAATATGTCGGTGTGTAAGCAGCGGACTCTGAGAAAATGCTGTCAAAGCAGGAGCTTTAATAATTTTCCTCTAGATACGTTCATGATATGGTGTCGTGTGCACATATATTTGCCTCTCAGTAGACTGGCTGTATGGTTTTCAAATAGTGTGTGAGATCAGAAAACCCACAGTTGAGTGTGGGTGTCTTTTGGATTCTGGATCCTGGTCCCATTGGGATTTTTGGGCACGCACACACACCCCAAAATTACACACACTTGTTCTGTATGTGGAGAATTTCTGCCTTTATGCTTCGCGCAGATGAATCATGCTGCGATTTGTGTTCAGTTGGTGTAAAAGAAGGTAATACTGTGATGGACGTTAATGTAGAGCCTGAACAACAGTTGTATTGGCAGGTGTGACTGTTTGATAACTCTTGCATTCACTGCGCCCAATTGGACACATTTGAGGCAGTTTTAGATATACTTATGGTTTTCTCTCCCCAATCATGCGGTTTGTTTGTCCTTCTGACTGTCTGTTTGTCAGCCATATTTTTCATGTCCAACTGTTCTCTCCGAGAGCCTGTTAGTCTCGGTTTGACTGATTGATTACACATATTTTTGCCAGTCAGTTCTGCAATTGCACCATCTTGGCTTATTTTATGCTTTCTCTGCCTCAGTAGTGGGCTGAGGTGATGTGGTCGGGGCTGTTGTGTTCTGCATCTGAGGAAATAAATATAGTCGTCCGTAACAACACTGACAACATTTTCTATGGAAGCTTTCCCGTACGTGGACAACGCTGATGGAAACTCTCAGAGAGTCAATGAGCACAAAGCATGACTGTGCATAAGTGGGTGGGCTTATGTTCTGGGAGGCATCCCCCCGGGGTGCTGGGTGTATTTTTAGAGTTGCTTTGTAGAGTTCAGTCAAAATCCTTATCAGTGAAGGAATTAGATATTCGTAGATTTTATTTTTTAAGTTGATGTTGCACTACTGTTTTATAGCGTTCTGTATAAATCTTTTTATTCTACTACCTTATGTTCCAAAGGGATTGTCATTTTTATGTGCTTGTATCGGATCAGTACTTCGTATGGGCCGCTACCCGAGTTTGGGTATCACAATCAGTAGCAAGATGGAAAAAATTGTATCGGAACATCTCTAGTGTGCTCACGAGTTTGAGAGCTACTTCCTGTCTGGATTTTTTTTTAGAGTTTTGTGGACACAGAGCCTCCAAACTGTGCAAATTGGAAATAACCCCCTTTTTGATGTCAGGCGCAGTGATGCAGAATTTTCCACTCCTTTGTCATATGACACGTGACGTATGGAAAAATCGTCTGTCGTCATTTTGTCTGCTGCAGCTTCACCTTGGTCATGTTGCACTACATGACTTCACTCTTGCAGATCCTGAGATTTGAAGCGCTTACCATGTTTCAGGTTTCTCGCTAATGTCCTTGGTGTCATTGTAGCAGGTGGAGGATATCTGACACATGTGGAGTTGTGGAATATGCGTGTTGTACACGACTTGCATCATTGGTTCGAATGTAGCCTGAATGAATGCTTAACACCTGTCTGACCCATTACATTACAAGTGACTTGTCATTTTACTCTGTTTACTTCACACATTGTTGATTTTCAAGGATGCTGAGAGGCAGAAATCGGACTGAACTCGCTCCATTGTTTAATACACAAAGAATTTTCGTAACACAAGTGATAATAGCAAAATCACAGCAAGGCTTTATGTTATTGTTAGAGACACAGTCACACAGACTTGCTCTCACCTCCCTGCGCTTCCTCTGGGATCTTAATGGGAATCTGACTGGAGGTAAACACGTCATTGTGTAGAGGAGCCCAGCAAACAGACAGCCTGACAGGCCAGTTAATGGGGAGATGAAGGGATAGGGCTTTAATGGGCAGCAGAGAAAGAATAGTAGATTTATTTAAACAGGACAATATTTACCAGTCTGGACAGTGTCAGATTGTGTTTAAATTGGCCTCACTGTTCCTCACTGTGCAATTTGTCTTTAAATTGTTCTTATTTAAATCTGCTCATTCTTCATCATACTCCCTTGATTGTGCCAAGAGTTTGATTTACCCTCTATCATGAGTTGTTTCAGCTGAGCCAAGAGCCTCACTTGAAAACTTAAACATCAGAGTGGATTGTGGGATGTGAGCCAATAGCAACCTGCTGCTGCTGCCATGTGCCGCATCCACAAGTTTGCAAAGGTTATTGGATGCTAGGAACTGATATGAAGGTGCATTGTTTCAAATCAGTGTTGTTTATCAAGTGAAAAGTTGGAGAAATGTGTCTGGCTTCTGTAAACGAATCTCTTTTCTGTAATAAAGTTGTGAACGGCTGTAAAAACAGGTTTCAGTGTGTGACTCAGCTTGCCACTTTCCCATTCTTTCATTTCCAAGGGCCTTTAAAAGCTTTCTCTTCCTCTCTCCCCTCTCTACTGCCATGGCAGCAAGTCTCCCGAGTGCAATAGGAACAAGCCTTTATCTGGCTTAATTCGTTTATTCCTTTCTTGCCCCCCACCCTTCCCCGGCAGATTTTATCACGTTTGGATGTTTGGTTTTTGTTTGTTTGGTTCATGAATGAGCTAACTCAAGGTCATTTGGTCACTGTGCCCATCAAAGCTTTGCACACGCAGCTCACACATACTTCCTTTATCTTTTGTCATTAAAAGAAAAAACAAAAAAGGAACTTGTTGACTGGCTTCTCTACATGGACTTAAATCCCCGCAGGAGACAAAAGAGAAAGAAAATGATTCGAAGTGAGCCGAAGAGATGAATACAAAAGAAAGAACCTTCAGTCCCATGATGTGTGTTGAGTGGACGCTGGCAAAATAATCCCTTTTTACCTTCACACGACAATCAGCAATGACCTTAGCCTGTGCTCATCGATAGACAGACTTGCGTCTGCCTGGGAGCAGGTGGGTTGTGTGAGACGGTGTGTGTTCATGGCTCCATCCTTTGTCTGAGATCAAGGATTAGAAAGGCTTAAAGATGGTGCACCTACTGGGTGTGCGCATTTGTGTCTTTGTGAGGTTAGCTTTATCTAAGATGACGTCAGCACCCAGAGAGGCTGGTGTTGCATTTGAAACTCTCCGGAGGCTGCAGTAACATTGGCTCAGTGCTGTGAATGGGATGTTTGGGAAACAGAGACTTTTTTTCTTCTTCTTTGGTTTCATTTCTGCAAGTCATGTTAGTCTCATGGGGTCATCGAGACTTAGAACAGGATGATTTTGTCCCTGTTTTCATCTCCTATTTAGCATTTATAAGCACCTAATGAATACTTAATGGATTTTTTTAGCACATTTTATTGTAGTTTTTGAGCAGGTTACGAGTAGTTTTAGTGTTAATGCAGCTATGTGTCAGCATTCTTTTCTCTCATATGAAACATCAGTTCCTGGTTTATTAACAGTTAATAGATGACACACAGTAAAACATACCTGACATATTTGATGATGAAATTTAATAAACATGAGACCGTTTTGACAGTGTGTTGAAAAAATACTTTTTATTGTGTACAAGTCATTCACAGGCACCTTGAAGTCAGTTAAATTGAAAATTTGGAAAGGTGTAAATAAAGCTTAAAAAAACAGTATAATAATAAGAAGTGCTTACAATAAAAGCTTTTTTTTCAATTTTAAGTCAGAAATGATATTCATATAAAATAGAAAAACAGTAAATATTGTTACAGTTACAATAAAGCTACTATAATAATGCTTTCATAGACACCTTAAAATGGCCCTATATCTACTGACATTATAATTGCTTGCATGCTGTTTTTATTTACAGATAAATCAAGTTTAGTTGATTGCAAATCTCAACATATTGTGGTAGGAAAAGGGGATGGGATGGGCAGGGATCTTTGTTTGGTCATCTTTGGCCCTGTGATGTCAGAGAGAGTTTGGAACTGTATCAGCTAACCTTATCGGCCCACAGGCTCATACGAGAACCCTGGGATATGAGGTAGTGAGGAGCAGCAGTGCCAATCAGAAGGGAGAGGAGGAATGGGTGGAGAGAGGAAGGGAAGAGGGAAAGAAGTTTTGGCATCACTGCTAAATAGAGGAATTTAATTGTGTGTGTGTATGTGTGTGTGTGTTGCCGTGCATGCGTGTGTGTGTTCATGAGATGGAAGGTATGGGGTTAACATTTGGACTAGAGCCAGGAGAACTGCTTTAATAAACCTGACCTGGTTCTTTTCCTGTTTGAGCAGAGAGAATAGTCTAAATCTGACCCCCCCGCCTTTTCCTGAGACATTTTCTTCCTCCGGGCCTGCAGAGGGAACAGAGCAGGCAAGGCATAGAAACTAGTCTGAAGAAGAATGAATAATATATTGTACTTGTAACTTTTAGAAAATGAGGAGGAGGATGAGGTCAACAGAGAAGTCAAGATTGATTTTTTTTCCACTGTATGGCCTCATCTGTGTTTGTGGTCTCCATGATATTTATCACATTTCAACAACTGTACAGCATCGCTGAGTATAGCTTCAGACTTGTCTCCTATAGTCTGCGGCCTCTCAGACTCTAATCTGCTCCACAGTCTGTCTCAACACATCCAGAGTTGTAGTTCAGACGACTGTTGTGACCGCTGGTGGCCTCCAGCTGACACTCTCGACACAGACCAAGTTTTATAGGAGGGGACAGACCCTCTCTAGCACCAGGAAGAAAGAACTGTTTACACACGGCTGGACTGCCTGACCATAAAACATGTACATGTTACTGTTAGCTGGTTATTCAATGAATGGTTTGGCATTTTGGGAAATCCCCTCGTTTGCTTTCTCGCCAAGAGTTAGATGAGAAGAATGGTGTGGAGTCAGAGGGTGGTTAGCTTAAATTAGCATGAAGACTGCTAGCACAGGGAGGCAGTTAGCAGGGCTCTGTCCAAAGTTCAAAAATATGTTCATTGGTGCCTCTAAAGTAAATGCTAAGTGGACTGCATTTATAGCCCTCTTCTAGCCTAACAGCCACTCAAACCACTTTACATCACATGCCTGTTCAACCATTTAAACACACATTCATACATTGATGGTAGAGTCAGCCATGTGAGGTGGCAACTGTGTCTAGGGACAAATACAGCGCTTTCTGTTTAACTCACACACACAATATGATGCCCAACGACCCTAGGCTAGGCTAACCTGGCTGATTCCCCTTCCTTCCAGCTATTATGTTGAGCTAAGCTAACTGCCTCCTTGACTCCAGCCCCATAATTTGCATGCATACTCAATAGTAAATTATGTAAATTATGAATGAGTTTCTGCACCTACATCCAGTTAATGGATAATATGTAGTCATGAAAAATTAACAATTTTAGGTCGTAGTTACAAAAGGTCCTGCATTGGGCTTCTTGCCTGAAATGTAAATCACGATTTTTCTCCCTGAGATTTAAGATCACGATTCTCTCACATGATAAGAAATTATCGCACATAAGTTTCTAAAAAAGTGCTGTCAATACAGGGCTTTCAGCAGGCATAACCTATAACAGTGTTGGACTCAAACTCTAAAGTCTCCTGTCTGGTGGTTCCCCTGTCCATCATTGCTAACTCATACTGGATTTTGTGACGACGTTTGAGGTGGTTATACAGATTCATAAAGGTACCTTGTGGTGCTGCGACGATGCCAAAGCACTCCTGTAGATCATTACTCCTTTTGCACTGTTGTGAGGATTAAACCCAAAAAGGTCAAAAAGTTGAATTTTCATCTTTTTTCAGCACGAGTACATTGTTACTCTCACTGTCACTACTGGGATTTTCCTCAGCAGCGCTAATTTTTATTTCTTTTGCGTGTAAAATGTGGGTCCAACTCCGTCAAGTAAACGGACTTTTGCCTTCTTCCTGCTTGTCTACAACCTTAACACTGCGGACGCTATGTCTGGTTACTGTAGCAACAGCGAGTGACAGCTGAACGCCATAAATGAGAAGAGAAATGAGAGAGGTGATTGGGTTATATGGCTGAATTGTTGGCCAATCTCTGGCCTGATTGCTGAATTAATCGCGTGTTCGGTTTTACACTGTTAAGGTGTTACTGATAGAGCGTCTATTCTTGTAAAGTGAATAAGTGAACAAGTGAATGCAGCGTGATCTGAATGCACAGGGAAATATATACGAGCAAGTGAATCGCTGTCATTTAAAAATGAGATCGCCTGTATGTTTGAATCGAGAACATGATTTTTTTTACGATTAATTGTGCAGCCCTAGTCCAGCACCGTCCAAAGTGTTTATCTAACTGTGGTTAAAGCTGACTTTTACTCTGAAAGGCTGCATTCCTGCAGCTGTAATGTAGACAGGACCAACTGGGCAGTGGACGCCACTAAATGAGCCCCGACAGGCAGAGCTCGGCCTTGGGCTCTAATGCTGCTGCAGCTGCAGGCAGATCAGTGCAGGGCAGTGAAGTTTTGAGCTGTAATGGCGCTCCAGTCGCTCCCTGGAGACTGATTTAAAATGGATGATCAAGCATAACCCTTGTAACCTCAACAAGCTACCCCAGAGCCTGTCAGCTTCCTCCACTCAGACTGCAGAAG
>JAQFJA010000024.1:16408933-16421977 GCA_029874485.1 Naso brachycentron | reverse complement strand
CTGTCCACATTTTTCCATTTTTCGTGTATTTTTTATTTTTCATTTTTATTTTTTAAAATTTATTTCAGGCATGTTCATATAATCAGACTTCATCACACACAATTTCAGCATTTACAATACAGCACATGGCTGAAAAGGGTACGGGAGAAGCTAATAGCTTATCAGAGTCCCGCCCCTGTTTAATTTTTTTCTTGTATTTAAGGGCCTCACATTCGCCGCCATTGCAGTGCTTATTTGTCTCTTAAGGGTTTCCTGACAATCAGTGGCACCATGTTTGTTGTTGTTGTTGTCATAGTGACAGGAATATTTTTACATTTTCTTCTTCCTCTTTTTTTCTCCTTCTTCTTCCTCTTCTTCTTCTGTTTCTCCTTCTCCTTCTTCTTCTTTTTCTTCCTTACCTTCTTCTCCTTCTTCTTATTACTATCATTATGCATTGATTTAAATATAAATGCCGACATAAATGGACGTGTGAAAGTATGCAGGCAGTGACGGTTACTATTGTGGTGCTGCATAGTTGTCCTGGCCTACACATCATATTCTACATATTCTACAAAAGACATCTTTGTTTGGTACAGATCCCTGCAAAAATCACACAATAATCATTTTAATATGTTACTTATAAAAAATTAGAATAATGATGTAAAATGTTTATTCCCTCTAATATCACAAATCATATCGCTATTGCAGTATCAGTCCAAATAATCGCAGTTTGATTTTTTTTTTTTAATCGTGCAGCCCTACAATCAACAGAACACTTAATCAACTCAACTCAAGCGCAGTAAGAAAATCATTATCTCAGGTGAAAGTGGGGAAATGAAAATCCTTGCTGAGTAAAGTGTAGCGACCAAAATCTCAGATAACTTCACAGTAAACGTGTGCTAAGGTCAGAGCACTGTGAGCTAAGCTGCAGCCTCTCACTTTCACTCGCCTGCTGTCAGCTCGGAGAGAAACGACATTATCAGTGAAGAAGGTACGGCACTGCAAGCACTTGTGCATGAGTGTGTGCGTGTTCGTAAGGGCGGCTTTATGCGGTGCTAGTTCAAGTTTATAGCTGTCATTGTCCATGTTTTCAGCACATTATATTTAGCTGTGCTATCAGCGGGGCCTTCTGGTGCAGTTGAAGAGGTTAAACCGCAGTGACACACTCCTTCTCTGCCCTTCTCGCTCTCTCCTTCCACACTCTAAATAGGCTGTCCACTCTTTCGAGATCCTCTCTTTATCTGAGTTAAACTTTGCTCTTTTCTCTGTCTCCACTCCTTGAACTATTCAGTTATAGCATTGAATTTCAGATTAAGCCCAGAGAATGGTCTTCTCTGCCCTCTTCCTCCTGTGTTATTCCTGATATCCTGCATTCTCGACTGTTGTGAGTGTTTGTTTGCGTTCTTTGGTACCCCTTATCCTTTTTTTCTGCTCTTATCCTGCATCCTTCCTCCCTCTGTCTGTATGTCCACCTCGCTCCTCAGGGGGTCTATCAGTCACTGGCCCCTCTATCTCAGCAGTACCAGAGAAGGGAGGAAGTGTAAGTGAACTTAATACTTAGAGCCTCTCTACATGGCAGCTGCACTTCACGTTACTAAAGACTGTAATACACTGATAACCTAGGACATAACAGATGGGTGTAAAATGAACAACATATCATTTACCTCACATTTGTGTGTTTCTACGTCAGTGCGTCTGAGTGTGTTTGCACGTGTCAGTATGCTAATGTGCAGAGTGACAAAGCAGCAGTAGGGGGATTTGTTATCTGCATCTCTGGTCTTCTTTTTCCTGCGGTTATATCACCACGCCATCGGATCATGCTAATGCACAGACAGCGCCACTTGTGATCCTGCAAACAGAAAGATGCAAATAGCCAGAGCTAATCCACACTGTCCATAATCCCAGTCACAACTGACCGGCTCTCCTGGATCAGGACGTGGAGATGCAATGAGCTGTTTGGATGCTGCATTAATATATGTTTGTGCACAGATGTGTGTTTGGTAAAACATAGGTCAATTGAGTCAGGCTGCTAAGCTTTAAGTGTTTACATCTTAGAGGAATAACGTATATTTGATAGATTTGCTCATGTGGTTCATTTGGTGTGTTTTGTGCGCATGCCCACATTTGAAATGCTTTAGCAATGTATGTTTTCTGTTGGTGCGTGCACGCATAAAATTTTCCTTACTCATTCCATCTACTGTATTTCCTGTTTAGTGTGTGATAGATGGATGTGTCACATTTGTGGAGAGAGACAAATGGCTTCTGTTTTAGTGGATGCACTGAATACACTGCACCACAGAGCATTTTATGCAAAGTGTGTTAAATGTGGTGTTGGGGGACAGATTAGAATAATATTGTGTTATATATTCTCTTTAAGTCATTGTTTAACACTCACGCCTGCACACCAGTGATCATGTGCTATATGTTGTTTACGATCTGTCTTCATTAGCTTTTTAATATGATATCATCCCTTGTTCAGCACATTTATCTGTGTGTTTAAGCCTTCCTGTAGTGAGAGAACATATCCTGAGCAGTAAGTAGTATCAGGGTGAGGACTGCCCCCACCTATTCACCCACAGCCCCATCCCCTGTCAACAACCCTAGTTCCTTTCTAATGGACAGCAAGTCTCCAGAGAGGGTGGAGAACAAGGGGGGAGGAAGACAGTGAGAGAAAGTGTGGAGACGGAGAAGAGTTAGAATGAAAAAAATATTGACAGATGGCGAGGGGAAATCTATGAGTATGAAGAGGATCATGTCGTGGGTGAGAGCACATAAAACAGAAAAATAATAAGGGTGAGGGGAGCGGAAATACAACTGTTTGCAGACTTACGTCATGTAGAAGGAGCGAAAAGGAGAGGGAAAACATTTTTTGGACCAAAGCAAAGGGAGGACAGGCCAGCGCTGTGAATTAAGGGAGAGGAGTTTTCCCCTGCTGCTTTTCTGTCATCATCATCACCACAATCACACTGCTTCACGACTATTTCATGACCTTTGTTTGTGTCAACTCCCAGCTTTACTGAGTGTATAATACTGTAAAGCCAGAGGGCTTTCTGGGAAACCACGCAAGCGATCCGTCCTCATTTGTCCTTGTTTTGCTGTTTTGTATACAGCTGTTACAGTTATCTGATATTTTTGTCGTTTTGTTAGAGAATACCTCTAGGACAATCATGCACCCCATATATGTTGCAATAATATTAGTCCTTCATTTGTAGCAGCAATTATGCTGCAGCACTCCACTTCCATATAACATTTAGTTCCTTTATAGCTACATGTCTTTACTTTTCTCATTGTATGTAGCTCTCTCAGTCCATATGCACTCTGCATCTGGGCTGTCAAAGCGACAGAAAGCCTCAAAACAGACCTGACAGTTACTTCCAGCTCCTGGGCGATACTCTCTGGCCAACTCGACTTATTTGTTCTGTAATGAAAGGAATGCAGCCACCCTACATGGTCTCTCCTCATGGGCAGTGAACACAGCCTCTTCCCTGCTGCCCTTTTGTAGCACGTGTTATGATGAACTTAACGCCCTGGCGCCCTAGCATTAGCTTCAGGCTGCACTCTTAATACCCTACAGATGTGTCCTATCTTCCTTTGGCTTCTCTCGTCCTTGAGACAGTCAGTGACCTAGAAAGGTGCTGGTTCAGTCAAGGCGAGATTGTTGTCTTACATGTGTCTTGACTGTTAGAGGTAGATTGGAGGAAAGAGGAAAAACAACAGGGAAATTGAGATGTGGTATTTGGGTACGTCCTGCTTGTAATGCTGTTTGCAGTGAGGCAGGGGGAGAGTGATGTGACGGGTCAGATCCTGACCCTTAACTCATTCAGGCCTCACCACGCCCCGGCCCCTCTTCCCTGAGGGGATTCCAGTGTGCCGCTCACATGACCCAGGCCACTGACCTCTCTCTGCCCCTCCCCTCACACCCATTCTTCTCTATACCCCCATCCTCTCCATGTGCACAAACTTCTCAACCTCTCTCTCCTCCCCCAATGCCTTCCACTTCTTCCTGCACCTCTTCCTACTCCTCCTACTCTCTCTTCTCTCCCTCTCTTTTGCTTACCCTCATGTTTCAGGGTCAGAGGCAGATGCAACGCAGGCCCTAATCTAGCTCTGCCTCACACCCTAAACAGCCCAAGGCCCCGAGACAGTGGTATGTAACTAGACATGCGCACCAGATACCAGGGCCTGAGGGTGAACTGGGAGACCAACTGACTGACTGCTCAGCAACTGGACTGTTGCAGTAGTTGAACTCAGGCGATGGCGTCTTTATACATCTGCGCAAAGAGGAAATGTAAACTTAAATGACTTGATCTATTTTGTATGAAATGCCGCATATAGACTGCCAGTAGACAGGCTGTTGAAACGAGCTGAATTGTGCAGTCGTAATGTCATACATATTCTATGTTTTTGTCAGTCTGGCTCGGGTACGGCAGTCAGTTTCGTGAGCGTTCTATTTTCTTCCATTATAAGCTGCTGCTCTCTAAAGCATAGCATCCTCACATCATTTAAGAAGCGTCAGTCTGAGGGAGCAGAAAAAAGGAAGAAAAAGGCATTAGGTCCCCTTTGTTTGCCGTTCCCTTTGAGGTTATTGCAAAAAGGCAGAATCTCTTTACAACACACGCACACACACACAGAAACTGCACTGTACTGCAGCAAATGTGTTAGTGGCTGTCCCAAAATTTGTATGAACTTGTAGATTCACAAGCGCCATGTACACATTGGAACATTCCTAGAAAAAGATAGGTGGGGTCAGTGAAGCAGATGTTAGCAAATACATCTGTGAGAGTGTTGAGCCTGGCTAACCTCCAGGTCCATTGGGACTTTAGAAGTGCTTGTCTTTATTTAATCCAGACACTCTCTCAAACTGCTCACAAACATGACCCATTTCACATATGACACAGTGACCACCAGGACGTTACACCGGATTAAAAAATGATTCTGTTTGCACATGCATGTGTGCATTTTAATGTTTATTTCATAGAGGTCACTTGTGCTAATGTGGATCTACACCAGGGCATCCATACTTATCTGTATGTAACACCCTCTGTCAGCTCAGTAGGCAGCTACTTCAAGCATGTCAAAACAGTTCAGTGTGTGTGCAGCAACCTTTGCAATAGCCGAGCTCACAAACCCACCGTAGATTCATTTTGTCTAACCTTTGAAAGAAATATATGCAGCTTAGAAAACAGCACATAAAACCTGCCCCACGTAATTGTAGCACTAAATCAAAATGATAGCACGTAATAAGGAACGCTCCATTATACATATTAATGAACAGACTTAACATGTCACCTTACATTTTAATGTCTTAAAGCCTGGTCAGTTTACAGCACAAGAGAGGATCATGTAGATAACAGTATATGAAAAATGACGATTAGCAGTCTGGATACATATTCTGTTTCTCCACTGGACCATATCAAGGGGCAGCAGGTCATGTTTTTTGTGGCTGATTGTAGTTGAGGTTGTCAGCCCTGTAATGTGAACACGATTAGGTCAGGACACAGGTGCAACTTTAACCTGCTGACTGTAGTAGCTCTATAGATACCGCACCTGTAGTTCTTCTCATCTAGTCAAGGCTGCATGTTCTACACAGGTTTCCAACTGAATGTGTGCAATGATAAGCTTTAAGTGATATTTTTGCTGCAAAATTGCTCACCCTGAGATGTCTTGAATTGAAGAATTTTTTTTCCTTCCAGCATTTCTCCATGGTAAACGGATGATTTCAAAAATGCAGGCTTCCTTTTGCTGGCAGCCTGGCTCCCTTTTACTGTCAGGAGGTGCACTCTTGACACCATCAAAACTATCTGAAAAGGTTGGATTTGCTTAACTCTGGCTCGAATTAATATTGTTCAGTCAAAAACTGCAGATACACCTCTTTCTCTGCAGTAGCCATTTTCCTTCCCTTATCCTTATATTCTTTTCTTAATAAAAATTGTAAACATGATCCCAAACTCTTAAGCAAATGAAAATGGCTGTTGCAGAGAGAGAAAGAGAAGTTTCATCCGTATTTGACAGAACCATATTTATTCGAGCCAGAGTATACCAACATTTAGAATAACTGTGATAGACAACACAAAACATTAGATCAGATGTGTTGGATTTAGTAGCTTTCCAGCCAAAATAAAAAATTATTTCGGAAGTATTGAGTATACAACACGATAAAGAAGACTTGGATTAGACCAAGCGAAGCTGTTGAGAGTTTCAAGTCGATATTTTTAGGTTGTTGTGATGCTTTCACAAGTGTATTTCCTTCGACTGCTTGCAAAAGGGAGCGCACATTTTTGAAATCGCAGTTTTCCCTAAAGATGAGCAATTGATTAACAAAACAGATTTTTGCTGTGAAATGTCACTTTAACACAGTGAGTCTGCACATAGAAATCATATATACTCTAATGTTTATGGCATATTAAGGGTCTGGAGAGGGAACAGCATGAATTACATTTAACTTTAATTCCAAGGTTATATATCCATGTATTGACTACCAGTCTGGATAGGCAAAACATCCACCTCACCTTAGTATTACATGAACTGTGTCTATCTTTGGGTACCTTGATAGATTTTTAATACATGTTTCCTCTACAAATATCAAAACACAAGACATTCTCTTTGATACTGATTTCATGATTCCTTGCTGGCACTTTGGTTATACACCTGGTGATGCACTGTGGAGGTCTTGCCTCAGTAATGCTAATTCAAGGCCTGATTGCAGTTTGCTTTTGTGAACCTCAGGGTTTACAGGCATTTCCTTAACTTGTCTGTTTACATTAGTGGCACTCAGCCTTTTAAATAAAACTCAGAAATATACAGTATTTGCTGTAGTTGAGACATGGCAGGTGTGAGGTTGCTTTTTATCTACAGTGTGTTCCACTGTAGTGAGTTACCTACTCCTCCTACCTTTCCTTTTCATTGTCAACCCCGCTGGTGTAGCAGTGTTGGACTTTGAAGTTCATCTTTGCGCATCCCCAGTTCTCTGTTGTTTGACAAACTCAATTCAGCAGCAGTGAAGGCTTTGTCTGCTTTTGTGCTCTCTGTCAAAAGAGCTGTTCATGATTAATAGTGGTTTTAATGTCTGTTTTACTACATCAACGCCTCAGTTGTGACATGGAGGGGGTGGTCTTATGCTGCGAGTCTATGTGCTGGCTGTCTTGGAAGATTTTTATTCCTTACAAATTGTGCTGTCAAATAGGTTATGCCGATCCCTAATCCTCTCTCTCATTATATTTTATGTCTGATCTACTGATGGAATAAATTATATTGCTAGTGGCTATTCGGTTAAGCCTCTATGTTTGTTTAGAGGTGTATGTGCTATTTCCAGATAGAGCCACACCATTTTGTTCCATCCATTGTAGGTAAATATGTTGATACATTAGTGATGGTATATCAGCCAAGTCTGATCTGTTTGCAGAGTGCTGTTTGGTGAGAAACATAGGAAAACATGTTTTTGATGGAGGCAAGTCAGCCAACAGGCAGTGCAGCCTTTTAAAATGCAGATGGCTTTCCCTCGTTGGCCAATTAGTAACTTTAGCTCTGGAACACTTATCTGCTTTCATCTTCTTGTGTGTGTCTTTCATTTGGGGTGCAGGGAGCTTAGCGGGTCTGTTTTCGCAAGTGTATGGTAGTACATGTGTTTGTGTGCACATTTTCTGCGATGGTAAACCACGCACAACATTATTCTACTGCTGCTGGCTGTGAGACAACCAACTATACTTTTAGATGTCAGATAATAAGTCAAAACACATATTGAGTCTTGGTAAACATAGAAATGGAATGTTGAAAGCACCACTGTAAGCAGCTGCCCTGACAGTATAAAACTTAAATGTGTTAAATCAGAAAAATGGCCTTCGACTGAGCTACAGCTGGGTTAAGTAATGTGCAGCATTCCAGCAGCTTTGCTACTGACCTCAATCTTTTCAGGAAACATTCAGTGGAGAAATAGGATCACAGATTAAACATCATTAACTGCACAGAGGCACACAGTGGGAATTTAGATGAGAGACACGATTGCTCTCTAATAATAAAGTCTGTCAATGACATGTTTTGTTTTGTTTTTGTACCCCTTTTGATTAATTATATGTCCCCATTTTCTGTCTCTCTCTCTTTATCATGCAGGGACCAACCCCAGCCCATTGAGCTCCTATTGCATGGAAACCCTCCTTCCTTGGCAGCCTTCTCCTCTCCCTAGAGCTAGCGGCCAGCATGGCAGGATGAGCCTCTGCCAGCGATGATGATGGCCAAAAAGCAAGATGTCCGGGCACCCACCTACAACCTGGTCGTGGTTGGGCTGTCCGGGACAGAGAAGGAGAAAGGCCAGTGTGGTGTGGGCAAGTCCTGTCTGTGTAACCGCTTTGTACGGCCAAGTGCAGATGACTTCTACCTAGACCACACCTCCGTTCTCAGTACCAGTGACTTTGGAGGCCGTGTGGTGAACAATGACCACTTCCTGTTCTGGGGAGAGGCTGGTCGGACAATGGAGGAGGGGCCTGAAAGCCGTATGAATGTTGTGGAGCAGACAGAGTTCATCGATGATCAGACTTTCCAGCCACACCGAAGCACGGCACTCCAGCCTTACATCAAGAGGGCAGCTTCCACCAAGCTGGCTTCGGCTGAGAAGCTGATGTACTTTTGCACAGACCAGCTGGGGCTGGAGCAGGACTTTGAGCAGAAACAGATGCCTGAAGGCAAGCTTATGGTGGATGGCTTCTTACTCTGTGTGGATGTTAGCAGGGGTATGAATCGTAGTTTTGAGGACCAGATGAAGTTTGTTACCAATCTGTACAACCAGCTAGCCAAAACGAAGAAACCTGTGGTACTGGTTCTTACTAAATGTGATGAAGGAGTTGAGCGCTATATTAAAGACTCACACACCTTTGCCCTAGCCAAGAAGAACCTCCAGGTGGTAGAAACATCAGCACGCTCTAATGTCAATGTTGATCTAGCCTTTCTTACACTGGTTCAGCTAATAGACAAAAGTAGGGGTAAGCCCAAAATTATCCCTTACTTTGAGGCACTGAAACAGCAGAGTCAACAGATTGCCTCAGCCAAAGACCGCTATGAGTGGCTGGTCAACCGAATTGTTAAGAACCACAATGAGACATGGCTCTCCGTCAGTCACCGCATGCAGACTGCCCCTGAGTACAAGGAATATGTTTTCCTTGAAGGGACAGCTAAAGCCAAGAAGCTTTTCCAGCAGCATGTGCATAGACTCAAACAAGAGCATATAGAGAAACGTAGAAAGGCCTATCTAAGTACACTACCACAGGCCCTGTCTGTACTGTTGCCAGAGTTGGACGAGATAGACCACCTGAGCTGGTCTGGAGTTCAGAAAGTCCTGGAGACTAAGAGAGATTTCTCCCAGTGGTTTGTAGTGCTAGATGACACCCCTTGGGAGACCACACCACACATTGATAACATGGAGGATGATCGAATCCCCCAGGACCTCCTTGAGACCCCTGCTGCTGAAAGTATCTATGAGACCCACCTGGAGCAGCTAAGAAAGGAGCGCAAACGGGCTGAGATGAGATGGGAGTTCAAGGAGAAGTTAAGTGTCTCTCCTTTCATCACACCAGGGAAACCCTGGGAGGAGGCCCGAAGCTTCATCATGAATGAAGACTTCTACCAGTGGCTGGATGAGACTGAATATCTGGATATCTACAACAAACACCAGAAGGAAATCATTGACCGAGCCAAAGAGGACTTTCAGGAACTGCTTCTTGAGTACTCTGAGCTTTTTTATGAGCTGGAAGTGGATGCAAAGCCAAGTAAAGAGAAAATGGGAGCCATTCAGGAGGTGTTGGGTGAGGAGCAAAGGTTTAAAGCCCTGCAGAAACTGCAGGCTGAAAGGGATGCTCTGGTATTGAAACATATCCACTTTGTCTACCATCCTACAAAAGACACCTGCCCCAACAGCCCCCACTGTGTAGACAGTAAGATAGAGCAGATACTGGCCTCCAGATTTCCTACCCGCTACCCATCTTCAGACAGTTCAAGACAGGATGGTGGGAGGGCTGAACGGATAAATCTCGTCATCTTGGGGAAAGATGGGCTAGCAAGAGAGATGGCAAATGAGATAAGGGCCTTATGCAACAGTGACGAACGGTACATGTTAGATGGCAGAATGTATGAGTTAACTCTTCGCCCCATAGAGGGCAATGTACGTCTGCCAGTCAATTCATTTCACACACCAACCTTTACACCCCATGGTTGCCTGTGTTTGTACAACTCAAAGGAATCCCTCTCCTATGTTGTTGAGAGTATAGAGAGGCTTAGGGAGTCAACTATAAGCAGAAGAGAAAGGGAAAACAGCTTAGCCCAACTCCCACTGTCCCTCCTACTGGTCACCAAGCGGGGGGTGGGGTCTATAGGGGATATTGGAGGGGAGACAGCTCAGAATCTTATCCAGCAAGGGCAGCAGGTTTCTGGAAAGCTGCAGTGTGCTTACCTGGACCCTGCCTCTCCAGGCATGGGTTATGGCCGCAATGTCAATGAGAGGCAGATCAACCAGATGCTGAAGAGCCTCTTAGAAACACGCAGAAGTATAGGAAGCAGTTCCCCTCCTTTACCTCCACCATCTTCTGCCTTTAGAGACTCTCAGTCCCAGACAATGTTAGAAGCAGACCTGAGAATAGTCATGTGCCTGATGTGTGGAGACACGTATGACCTAGACCAGCTCCTTGCCCCCTTCCTGTTGCCCCAGCATTGTCGTCCTGCCTCCAGCCTCAGCAGTGGAACCTCTGTTTTGTTGGACCTTTGTGTAGGAGGTCAGAGGCAGAATATTGAGTTGTCCTTGCTTTCCTTCCATTCTTCATTCTCCCTCCGCAAGACAAGGCTGGTCCATGGCTACATTGCAGTTTACTCTGCTCGCCGCAAGGCCTCAATGGAGACATTATGTGCTTTCCTGTGTGAGGTCCAAGATATCATCCCTGTCCAGCTGTTGGCAGTAGGGGAGAGTCAGATGGAGCTGTCAGACTCAGAATCAGCTAAGGAGCAGGTCAATCAGGGAGAGGAGCTTGCCCATGAAATAGAAGCCAGGTTTAGCACAGTAATATGTGGACATGGTGGTGTTGTTGGGGGGCTTCATAAGATTGACCTTTTCCAACAATTCTTCAAAGAGGTGGTAGAGAAACGCACTATTGTTGAGGCCACACACATGTACGATAATGTGGCTGAGGCATGTACCATTGAGAGCATCAGCCCTCGCTGTGGCTCTCCTAGTCCAGTTAACATTCTTATGGACTCAGAGGATGATATTGACCCATCACCACCATATCCTACCCAGAGAGAGGATGGCAGTCTCAGTTCCCATCTGGGAAGCTTCAAGCTGCCAGATCTGGATTCAAGTGATACCTTCTCTGTCATTTCTGAGTTTAGCGCCTTTGAAAGCAAGCTGAACAACAAAGTTCCTCCACAAGTGAAGCCCAAGCCTGTCCGTAAAGTTAATCCTGGCCCCTACATGGACCAGCAGGGTGGCACTAACCGTCGGTCCCAAGCCGTCACCTGGGCACCAGGTAGCGATGGTGGCTATGACCCCTCAGACTACGCGGAGCCCATGGATGCTGTGAGCAAACCTCGACCTACAGAGGAAGAAAATATTTATTCTGTCCCTCATGACAGCACACAAGGCAAGATTATCACCATTCGGAATGCCAACAAAGGTCACTCCAATGGGAGTGCTGGGGGGAATGGTTCAGACAGTGAGGCTGATAGCAGCTCATTGGAGCGCAGGAGAAAGTTGTCTGCTATTGGGGTAAAGCCTAAGCTTTACAGAGACAGATCTAAACGGCTTGGCAAGTTCAGCAGTTTTAGGACAAGCTTCTCTATAGGCAGTGATGATGAGATGGGGGGTCCACCCAAGGCTAGCCAGGACGAGGGAGGAGCCCAAAAGGACAACTCGATCGAGGAAAGTGAGGACCCAAAAAGGAGAAATATTCTGAAGAGCCTGCGCAGAAATACAAAGGTAAGTAAAAGAATGAGACATTTAAGTGATATGTGGGTTTAACATGCAAATCTCACACAAATTTCTGAATGCCTATATCCATTTTAAGTCATTAAAAACCTTTTAAATCTTCATTTGATAACATTTAAACTTAATTAATGGATTTAAATACTTTCAAATACAGAATTTAACAAATATATACTAAAATGTTGTGTATTCATTTTATAACACGTCCACGATCCACTAGCGATTGAAAAGTTAGAATTTTCTCAACCAAAGCTTGGAAAACAGTAATTCTCTTCCTAAAGAAATACCATGCCCTAAAAGTACTTTTTCAGGGAAGGTGAGGGTTTGAGCAAAGTAAGTAATTCTACAACAGAGAATGTTGTGTTCTTATAGTATCTTTTTTGAAGTGTGTATACACATGTATTTGTTAATTGGCAAAATTAATACGGTGGTTTTAATATTCAGTATAATTAGTTCTTGGCTAAAAATAAATATCTGTTTGCGTTGTTGAACAAATGTTAATGACTGAAGTCAAAGACTAACTAATGAGTTCAGTATAATCTCTCAACTCTCTGCAGTTTAGCTCACTGAAAGCATGACATTCTGTGAGAGTGCATGTCTGCAGTGTTTTTCCCTGACCGCTCTGTGAGAGCCTGCTGAACTAGCCAGATCAGAGAAAAAAGAGACAAAACTCCAGTCACTGAACTTTTAAACCAAAAGTCAGGAACTTCTAATGATTAGGGACAGAGCCACAGTATACACTGTGCTTTTTTATCTGTGTGTGTACATGTGCATGTCTACTTAATGGCTGGCATAGTAATTTTTGACATTCATTTCAGCAAGAATCCAAAAGCAGCAATGTTTATCTCACAAATTCTTGCTATAGCATTTCCTGAAGAGGAATTAAAAGTAAATGTTGTATCTCAGCAAATTAGCTGTAAACATTCCTGCTGTTCAGGGAACAGTGGTACTAACAAGCAGAGACAATGTAAGGGAACCTAGCATTTTGTCCAACTTTGTCCAATTTTGTCCAATTTTGTCCAATAATTCTTTCACTTTTTAATCAGAATTACTAAAGCTAAGTGTACTCTCAGGTTATCTTCAGCCTCACTTGTATAATGGCTCTGTGC
>JAQFJA010000024.1:16377500-16391853 GCA_029874485.1 Naso brachycentron | reverse complement strand
AGTGAGGTTTTCATTTGATCTTTTGTACACGCACACACACACACACACACACACACACACACACACACACACACACAAGCAGACACACAAGCAGACACACACTTGACAAAAGCACCCAGTGGCCACTGTGCCTCCCACAGCCACCCTCCTCAATCCCTCGAACTGTGCTGGGAATTTTAGTGGCCAGCGCACATTTTTGCAAAGTGACCCACCTGCTGTATCTACCTGTTGGCGGCGGCTTGGACAACGTGGAGCGAGTCCTGGGCACATGTTTGTTTATTTCACCACAGTACAAAGGACTGCAGCGAAAAAACACGTGTCGCTACACAACCGACAGGATGTTCTGTCCTCTGCGACTTACACATTCCTATCTGTCAACCCCTCACATACACACACGCACGAGCGCAGACAAAACTCAGTTTCAGTCGAGGCAGCATGCCAAGCACAGAAAAAAAATCTCAACCGACCGGATCTACTAGGCAGCAAACTGAAGCAAAGGATTATGGGGGCTCTCACACACCCTAGGCATTCTGGGAAGGCTCCTCCCAGTCCACTATTTGCTTTCTCCCTCTCTTAGTTTGAACTTTATCCTCTTGTTCCGTCTTTGTAAACACACAGAGAAAACAGTGTAAAAATTTGATATTTTAATTGGCTTAAATTTTTATCCCACATTCAGATCTCTGTGCTGTTCTCACGTGTTTTTTTTAAATTCTCTTCTTTCTATGTCAAAATCTTGGGAAACAGAAACCCCAGCCTGTCGTTTAATGAGTGGCCTTGTGTGTAAGTGTCTGTGCGACTGTCTATCTGTCTGTGCGCATGTATCCATGCTTTTTTGTGTTACCTGAGTTTCCCTGTAATAGGTAAATAGTTGGAATAATTCCAGGGTTGGACCTTCACCTGTCGTGTTGCCTCTTTCACGCTGCGGTGGTTTTATGAGCGAGTCGCTGCTGCAGTTTTCACAGTAAAGGACCTTATTCAAAAAGCACTTTTCTGAGCACTTTGAAGGCACATTTTAAATTGGAGCTGCCAGGACATGCCAGCCACAGTTCACTTTATCGTCCACCCTGCTCGCTCTCTGTCTCGCTCACTCTCTTTCTTTCTGGGAGCACACCACTGACATCTAGAGGAAGAAATGAGTATTGCAGCCATCACCTCACCTCTGTTGCAAGGGTGTAGCACTATTTTCCTAATGTGGTTTTTGCAGTGTCAGATTCTCGTATAGGTGCAATGCAAAGATTTTTCATCATTGTATGTTAGCAAAATTAACGTTAGAGCTCACAAAGTGTAAGAATTTAAATGAACAGCATTTTTAAATCTGGGACAAATCAATTGAGATTATGTAGATGTTGGTTCTGTAGCCACAAAGCAAGTGGCTCCATGCATTTGATTAGACTTGCAGTGAATCAAATTACCTCTCTGTGTTTTTTTGTTAGTCCTCTGAGGACACAGTGTTGTGCCTCTGGAAAGGAGACTCAAACCTGCCCCCAATTTACTCAGTATGACTTGCAAGTGCATTACCACTACATCAGACTCCCCCCACTGTCACTGTTATGCCATCGCATCCCAGAATCATTTCTCATCAACGAGGGACAGTTGGGTGGGGGAGAGACAGCGGACAGAACAGAAAGTCCATTCATCCATCTGCATGACTTGAGTGGAGCATCACAGAATTCCTCAGCCCAGCCTGCTGTTACCGTAGAAACCAGCAGGATGGGGCTCGAGGAGAGCTGCTGAGCCTTGATTGAAGTGTGTGTGTGTGTGTTTGATTCTGTGTTTGCAAGAGCTCGAGAGTGAGTGCGCTCGCGAATTTAGGCGTGTTAATGTTAAGCAGATGTTCACCAAGGTCACTTGTTCTGTTTGACACTGAGTTGCATCTCTACATGTCTCCCTAGACTGTCCTGTCTGCCCAAAAGGCGAAAGAAGAAACCTTTTAACCAATCACTGAACTCTTAAAGGAGCTTTTATCAGTCTACACTACCTATTTACCTTGTGTGTGTGTGTGTGCGCGTGTGTGTATGTGTGTGTGTTTGATAGAGGGTGCAGGAATTAAGAGTGTGCATTTGGGTGGGTGGTTTTGAGCTAACAGGCTAGCATGCTGTGCTTGGGCAGTCGGCCAGACACCAGCGTGATCCAAACAAACGTGAAGGAGAGGAATGCAGCTCTCCTTGCGGTCATTACCCCGCTATGTAACCCTGTTAGCTCGTTCAGATTACACGCACTGATCCTCAGAGAAAGTGTGAGAGAGATGGGGGAGAGCGAGCGGGAGGGAAGACAGACCGCGCGCGGGTGAATGGGATCATTATTTTGGGAGACGAAGGGAGGAAGGAGGGCTGACCACTGGTACTTGTGTGTGAACGCCGGCCAGTGGCGTTCCCTGTGTATATCAATGTGTTAATACTGAACTGACTGTGAGGCAGCCAAAGACTGTGGAAAAAAGGGTCGAGGGAGAGACAGGAAGCAAAGTGACAGTTTTAGAAGAATAATTGAATTAAAAATGTGACTTTGGTCCGGCGATCATATGTGGCTGCATTGCTTTTCTTTTCCTGTTTTTTTTTTTTTTTCCCAACAATGGTGACAGATGTCTGTTAAGTTAAAATGAGAAACAAGCAAAACTATATTCAAATGGTTGTTTATTGGTATGTTGGGGGGTCTAACACTTTTCCCTTAGTCAGTGGTGATAGAAAAAAAAGTTTCTTTTTATGTTTTATTTTAATAATTAAAAAGTACAAAGCATTTTTTTTTTTTAACAATTTCTTTGTGAACGATCGAGAGAGCAGCCCAGTATAGTGCATGATTTCTTCCCAAGCAAGGAAGAGGGCTCCACCACTCTCACTATTTAAGAGATGAAAAAAAAATATAAAGAAATAATGGGGGGGCAGGGGATGATAAAAAAAATGAAGTACTGTAAAGTGAAAAGATAACATCAAACAAAAAACTGTCATTATTTGCTGAGTATGGTAATTTGTCTCAATGGGAATGGTGTATACAGCAAGGCCTTATGTGATCTGTATCATAGTTAATAAATCAAATCTTGTAAAACGTCTGCTTCTTGTCTCTTTGTTCCACATGGGGAATTATTCATAGGTCTAAGTGGAATAGATAGAGGGAATCCTGATAAAGTTTGAGGAGAAATTTGAATGACCCAGGACACAGAAGTGACTGTAGTGAATTCTGATCAACTTCAAATTAACCTGAACAAAACCCTGGAAACGGTCTTAATTGGCCTTTAAAGGTCCTGCAACATTTTATAATGAATTATCCTTTCTATACAAAAATCTAATTAGTGCTGCGTGTACTATATATAGAAGGTAAATGTTTTGTTGAAGCTGTGCTATGAAAGAGTAAGAGTATGTAGCAGCGTAATGAAAATTGGAAGGTGCAAAAATGCTGCCATCATTTGCACCCATGCTGCCTGTGTGAGTCTTTACAGACTTTATATTACACTTTATATTGCACTCATCAATCAAGATTGAATCTAATGATTTAAAGTGGATTTAACTTGATTTATTGGCCACACTTGTACAAAGACATGAGAGTTAAAGTGAGGGATTGTACTGTAATTGTTGAAATGTCACATACTGTATGGTACCTTTAACTTTATTGTTGTTCTTGTTTTCAAACTTTAGTATCAAGACAGACCTTATAAAATCCAATTTATCAGGATTTTATAGAGCAGTGATCACTTTTCTCAAGAGGGAACACAAATCTAAATTTCTAAAAAATGATTTTTAATTTCAGAAAAAGTGTGCAGTCAGAACAGGTGATGGTTCCTGAATCTATCAAACTGTGACACCATAAAACAAAGAGATCTTCATGATCTCCATCAGCCGTAGCAAGTCTTCAGGTTCTACTAGAATCAAAGCTTTTATTTGTTTTGTTCCCTTTTTCAAAGTTTAAGAGGCTTAAGAAGGTAAAATTATCTGGTAATTCAGGAGACAATGAAGATGATTATTAATGTGATGTTTTTTTGTTCTTTCTTGCTGGTCATTATACAGCTCTTCAAAATTATTTTGCCATCCCGTTATTGGTTCCAGGTTGCAGAACCACTGGGCTCCACCGCTGGATAGCTGAAAAAAACTTCTCCGTAAGAGATTTTATTGTCAAAAAGGTTGTAAGGAGACACAAAGCAGTATAAACTGTATAGATAACCAGGTAGGTTTCTCATTGAATATTCTCGTGAAATCCTCGCTGAGTCACTTTGCAAGATAAAAAATCTTGCAGATGTTTTACGTAAAGCCTTGGGCTCTGTGTCTTACCCAAGTTTCACATGTGGATGAGGGAGAACTGGGCTCCTTACAAACTTACGAACCCCACGATTAAGGACCAATCTGTTGCAGCAGCCCTAGATGCAGTTTTTGGGTGGAGGAGCAGAATACACAGCAACCTTGATCTATTTTTATAGAGACCCCACTCACACACACTTTAGCAATACTGTGCAAGAAAAGCGGAGAGACAAGTTTCATAATCTTTTGTATGAAATATTTACAGTCAGGAAGATGCATGCCCTTTCATTTCATCCACACTGTGATCTAAAAAGTTTTGCTCCACACATGGCATGTGGCAGTCTTTGCACCCCAGATTGTTGCTCTGTTCTCTGCACACTGTTGAAGGGACACTGAAGCCACAGGGGAGGCGGACAAGGTCACGGGGGCCCACGGGATCCTCCTGGTTCTGGTGTGGGCGGCCCCAGTAGGGCTCGGCCTGTGCCATTTCAGGGTGATGTAAGGACTCTGGTCCCTATGAGGGCGATGTGAAGGCCTCACTGCCATTTCATGGTGCCCTCATCTGACCTTTTCATTGAGTCAAACCAAAGGAAATCCATGTCCATGACCTTTGTGGTGCATCACTTCATTCTGGCACGGGAAGAAAAAAAAGAGAAAGAGAGCGGCTGATTGGGAATGAAAAGGGCAGCACTGTGTGCACACAGGACACATGACCCTTGAACTCTAACCTTTAAGAGGTGTCATGAGGGAGTGAGCGGGAAGGGATTTGACTGGGAGTCAAATATGGGGATCTTCAACACTGCTTGACTAGCCAACGTTGGGAACAGGGAAACAGGAATGCCAGGATTTATCGAAAGCGTGAAGCAAATTTGCACAACTTGCAAAATGAAACAAGTTAATTTAACTCTTGTGCTCAGTGAGCCTCTTTTCTAAATCACAATGATCTAATATTTCCTTTTTTTTTACCTTAATCAAAATATTTCTCCACATTTTTTGCTGCTCTCCTTGTGCGTACGTGAACGCGCCACTAGGAGGCTGACTTGTCCCACGCTACCCATCAAGCACCGCTCTGCTGTATCCGGGTAAAGGAGGCGAAGCGCGGAGCGTGGCCCTAATTGATTGGGTCAAGGTTTGGGTGTCAGCTGCGAGACGACGTTTTAATCCCGCGCTCACGGTGAGATGAATGCCTGAGACGAGCATCTGAAGTCTTTTCTCATTGATGTCGAGCTCCATTTTCCCCTCTCACAGTTTGAAGTTGCAGGAGGAAATGGGTTTGACTAAACTCCAGAGATTGTGTGGAGGGAGGGAGGGAGGAAGGAGGAGGAGGAGGGTGCTCGGGAAAGTAGCCCATAAGCCGCCGAATAAATAGGAGGAACTTAATTTGAAGTCATTGTTGCTCTATTAGAGGCGTGATGTGCTTCTTTATTGCGAAGTATAGAAGAGAAAAAAAAACTTCAGAGGTAGACAGGGAGGAGGAGGAGGAGAGGGGGGCACATATATGGAGAGAAGGAGACCGCTCTTATGACGAGTCGAGGCACGTATCCCCGCTCAAGCGTGTCTTTCTGGGCTTCGAGCTCGCAGCTGCGGCGGCGGGTATTGAATTTAGATGCGACCCGACTCTCCGCTCCGGCCGCTACAGGTGGAAATGCTCTTATCGATACGGACTGTCCGAGGCTGACTGCGGGCCGATCCGTCTCATTGATGATTTTAGGTGCCCCTGTCCTCCCCTGTCCTCCCCGAGGAGACCATTGATTAATGTCTGGGTCACAGTGGTATTTCCATATTGATACCTCGATTGATGACGGCGCTCCAGGAACAAGCCGTATTGACCAGCTGGAAAGTGATACGTTTCAAAGCGTTTGACGGATGTATTTATGCATAATAGGCAAAATGAGGGTTAGATAAATGGGGTGGAGGCACGAGAGATGCGAGGGAATAAAGCTCTGAATCCTGTAAAGAAACCACAAACAACCTGTTATACTCTTACTACCACCACTAGCCTCATGTAAATTTGAACAACTGGATAAATTGCAGCGCAGATGGGAGATGATGGCACTTCTAACTGCCTTTATTATAAGATAAAACTTTATTGATCACCGAGAGGAAAATGAAATAGGCCCTATTACAGCAGCACACATAGAGCAGTGGTGTCCATAGCCTATAGATCAAGTGGGATAAAGATTAGTACTGAAAACGTGAAAAAGAACAAGTAATAATAATCAGAGGTCGTATACAGACATAGATATTTTGGGCATAAATTTAGCAGATTATTCTTATTCACTTAGCCTAATTCAAAGCTCAGAAGACAGGGCACCCAGAGGAGTCACCAGAGGACAACAAGGTAAGAAAAGACGGACACAAGTAGACATAAAATCTATTTATTTTTGCTATTAAAGCTTTTTTTGCCCCCGTACGTTGTAGCTTCAGGACTCATGAGTCCAAATACTATTAAAGCTACCGTGTGTAACTTTCCTCTCCCCCTTCTGGGATTGAGATTGTGTGTTCCTGTTGTCATCGGAAGTCATTTTCCGAGTAGAATTACGAGTTGTGAACTGGAAATTACAGAAGGACCCCCCCTTAAGTCAGAATTCCTACTCAAACCCAGACAACCCCGAGTTCAGAGTCGGAATTCCGACTTCAATGGGGCGGTGCTTCCTGTTCGCAACTCGGAATTCCACTTGGAAAACGACTTCCAATGACAGCTGGAACGCACGAAGAGTTATCACAACAACAGCTATGGCGGGTGCATGCCTGCAGGTGATCTCCATGGTGATCTGTTTCCCCCGCCTCAGGTACACTTGTCAAATGCAGGCTCACGAACTAGCTTGAATGCTACCTCACTGACATTTCACGTCTCAAGTCCAAAAACAGGAAATTTCTACATTTGCAAGACACCAATCCATTTGGCTATAAATGAGTGAATGTGATAGCTACCTAAGATACAAATATTTTACAAAGTCCAACCTGTTCTAGAGCTGTCATGCGACATCCATGTCAGCCATAAGTTCCATTTCCTTTAGAGTTGTTCCGATACCGACTCCAGTATTGGAAAATGCCTCCAGTACCGCCCAAAATGCTGGTATCAGTATCGGGAAGTATGTCAATCTGAGCACCTGTCCAATTTATTTGCCGCTTAGCGCATCCAGCTACCTTCCACTTAACTCAGTTAGCTTTGACTGACGTTACATACCTGACATAAATTCTTCTTTGCTGCTCTAAAACAGTACACAGGATGTTGCGTTGTGCTGCCACAGTCTACTACTATTTTCAAGAGTGGCGAAGAAGAGCAGAGAGATTTGACAGAGCAAGCAAAATGTCGACATTTGAGAAAATCTTACACTGGAAAGTTCTGTTCACCAGTAAAATGGTAATGTGTAGGACTTAGATTTTCCCAGATTTTAGTTTTTAAGTTGCTGTTGCACAGTGTTCTATTTAAATATTTTAATGTCACCAAAATATGAGTACACCTTATGTTTTAAAGGAATTGTTATTTTTATGGTTATGGTATCAGTACTTGGTATCGGCCGCTACGCAAGTTTGGGTACCGGGAAGGAAAAAATGGTATCGGAACATCTCTAATTTTCTTTTAGTGCCATCCAGTGAGGAAAGCAACACCAATTTTTATCCGTGTTCGTTGGTTGCTTTCATTCATTCAACCCTTCCGCTGTACACTGAGTTTCTCTTTTATCTGGAGTATCAGCTCCAGAGACATTTCTTTGACACTTCTGTACTCCATCGCCACTCTTGCTTCCACCTCCAGCTCTGGCCAAACATTGTTGCGTGACATGCATAAAATATGTCACTACAGGTGCACTAGAGTGGGCATGACGCCACACACACAAAATTTAAAAACTCCATTTACTGTGTAATGTGAATTCATTCACTTAGTGGTTCTAAGTTTAATAGCATTGTGTGAACTCATCTGGCAAGAGCTTGGAATGTAAGGGGTGTTTATTTACATACAAAGTAAATGCACCATAGGTTCAAAATCAACTTAAGAAGGGAACCCAGTCGAACTGCTAATATCTGCATCATGTCAAATGCGTTTACAAGCCAAAAATGTTGAGAATCAGTGCTCTTAGTTGCAAAAAATGAGTATTTTTGTTTCAAATGTAGTTGATTATGAGCTTCTTGTTAAGAGTTACATTGTAAATATTCAAACAGAAATGAACAGGGGGGCTGTGAGAATCACGCAGATACGACAGAAAAAAAGTGCTCACAAGTAACTAAACCCTAATTAAAAACATTAAAAACACTTACTCTGCCAATCAGCAGCATTTGTCAACTACACAACTGTACAACGCAGACTTGACAATCAGTACTTTGATAAATGAGTTTTCAAAGCAACATGAAACAGCTAACAGCTTGAAATAAACCAAATCGTGTGTGCAAAACTTGCAGGTGCATCATTTAAAGAAGGTGCAAAAGTATTGGCTCGGCCTTGTCACGGAAATCACCACAACGTGTTATAAAATCTGAATAAAATTCAAAAAGAGGAGCAGCTGTCATGACGATACAGCGTGATGGATGTTCACTAGTGTGCATGAAGTGCTGCTGAGTGACATGCAACTTAATGTGACCCTCCTATATGTTTGCTATGGGGATTTACTTATTTTATGTTTTTTGTTTTGTTTTGTTTTGGTTTTTTTGCGAGGTGTTCATATGGTTTTGTCAGCTTACTGCTCTGTGATCATATTGCTGTGATACTTCCTGCGATGTCTGCCTGAAAGTGGCTAGATCCTCCTCGTCGGGTCAAGTGCACGCACTGCATAATGCACAACAACCCCACAGAGAGCCCGGAGTTGTGAACCCAATTTTTCAGACACCCTAATTTAAAGGACAGGGAGACAACAACATGATTCTGTGGGACTTGTTCTGCTTGTTGTGGAGATTACTTTGGAGGCAGAGGGCATTGTGTGGAGATGATAGTCAGTGAGGAAAAAATAAAGCGTCGAGCAGAACTGATCCCACTTTACGCTTTTAGGGTCAGTGGTCGAAATGGGCTCTCGGCCTCCAGGTCCCCGTGACACGGATCAGGGGCCCCGACGTATATCTGCTTATTACATCTCCTGAAGTGGAAAACATGCAAATAATAAATGTATGAGCAACGTGCTTGTTTTTTTGCTTGATTAATTATGCCGTTTAATTCCAGATCCACCACGCCGCTCCACCGGATAATTTCCCAGTGGTCTTGGCTGTTTCTTCTCTCACATGCGCTCTCTCCTTTTTTTTTTTTCCTCATTGCAAAATGAATCATGGATCCAACCGTCAGTACCCTGGGGAGAGCGGCGAGCTGGCGAATGGGCTGACCAATCATGAGCATCAGAGGCAGACACACAGACGGAGGGAGCCTTTTGTTGTGTGCTGCGCTCATCAAGTTAGAAGACAACTACCGATTTGGCCTGGAGAAAATTAAACGATGGATTGTAGGGAGACTGAATAACCGACCTCACCTGTGTTTATCTGTGTTCTCTCTCTTGTTACATTAAATCTCGTCTTCCCTCCTCTTTGCTCTGCAGCTCATCCAATCAGACTGGCCAGTGTGTGTTTATCTGAGTGGGTGGCAGAGTTTCAGCGCCGTTCATAATGTCAAGTGGGACCATGACTGCTCTTCTATTCCCAGACTGGCCAACCCTCTCTCAACCTCCTGACAGTTCCAGGTTAGCCTTCTCTCCTCTCTCCCCCGGCCCTCCTCTTCTCTCTCCTCCAACTTTCCTCTCCAGCTCTCCCAGGGGCCCCACTGAGAATACTGCTCAGATCCAGGCCTCTGAGCCCCAAAGCCGGCCCTAATCCTCGGCATCGATCGCCCTGAGAATTTCCTCCCCAGCACAGCAGGCCTCGCTCTCTGCCACTCACACTCCTCGACCCTGAAAAGCCAGCACTTCTCAGTTAGAGAGACAGAGAAAATAGGGTCAAGCACATTACAGTACCTGTGACTTCTTAAAAGATGGGGCTTGTGGATGTGATATGTGTTATTATGTGGTTATAGCAGGCAGCATGTTGCTCCTAGGAGTGATGGTGCTGCTGCGTCTCCAAATTCAAGGTAGGCAGGGCAGTGATTGACCTGATGAACAGTGCTAAATGCTTCAAACTGAGCCTTTTACACAATTTGTTTCTAACACAACTGGTCTAGATCTCTTTGCCATTGTATTCAACTTCAAACTGGGCCAATTTGTACCCTACAGGGTGCTTAGTTCCCTGGTGTAGTTGGTAATGTAATTGTAGTAGCTCAACTAATGGTTGTGTTGCAATTAAGTGTGTGAAAACTAGTTTGCAAGTAAGCAGAGAACCGTAAATAGTGAGCACAATGTGGATACATGGTTAAAATACTTAACTAATGGATAGATTGTGAGTAAAATGGTTAAAGTGGTTAACTTAAGGGTCTGGATATGCTAAAATTAATGGATACATTTGTTAAAATAATTAGCTAAAATAATATGAACAGGTGAAGTAGTTAAAAGTAAAGGATTAATGGTTAAGACATTCAGTTAAAAGTAATGAAAATGGTTTAAATAGTTGGAAACAATAGTTGGAAAAGGTAACAGATAAATGGATAAAATAGTTTAAAGTAAATGATAAATTCCCGGTTGCTAACTTGCACGCTGACAGACTTTCGTTTTCAGTTTTTCTCGCCAAAACGCTGCAACAGCAACAAAGATGAACAGAGAAAGGAATCAGGGTCAAAATCTTTCTGGTATAGTAGCCTAATAGTTAAACCAACGCTGGTTACATACAGTCACCTATGAATGTAGTGTTTTAAATTACTCTCTTGTTGAAATCCCAAAATGAACATCCTCATCTGTGGATCCCAACATCTCTAATTGATGCTTTAGGATTATAGTCACATGGATACCTTTCATAGATGCAGCCAGTGCAGTGCACAAGGGTTCAAGAGCTTTTAGCAGCCCGTGAAGAATGGCACTAATCGAGGTAACATCCTTGTCGCAAAGTCTTCAAATCTGTTTAACAGCAACATTAAAAACTTTGTGATAGTTATATAAAGGCTTCACCACTCCCACACCTCATGTATTACATGGTTTGCATGTTTTGAATGTTCACGTGTGTGTCTGCGTGAGCATGTTGTTGGACAAGGGGAAGGGCCCCAGAAAATGTTAGCTCTGGGTCCAGTCCCAATTAGGTTGTGTCTTTTTCTTAAGTGTAAGCTGTGGGGCTGGCACTGGTCATTTGTCCAATATTATGCATCTGTCAGGTATTAATTAGAGTTACGTATTGTAAAAGTAAACACTCCAAGCTGAATTTAAGGAATGATAGAGCTGAATGCTAAGCTAACTGACTTAATTTCTTGTGACCACTTCATAATAAAAGTCAGCTTATGTGACGCCACTTAAAAGAGTTCAGTGTGCCGCTGCAACAATGTTTAGTTCACATTAGCAGGGAACTGAAAACAAAATTTCTCCTGGAAATGTCGACCCGGCGACCCAGTTCATGATGTTTTAGCAGGCTGAGGTTCGGTCAGACTTGTGCTGCTCACTGGGAATCTCCCAATAGTGTCTTACAGACATTTATTAAAATAGAGGTGTTTGAGATTTTCACTGTAAAAAACACCCTTTAAAATCTGCTCAGAGTGGTGGTGTCAGTGAAGGGGTTCTTTACTTGCACTTTATTTACAAAAACATGTAGCCTTGGTGAAATCTAAAACACAGATCCTCAAGTGTGAGGATGGGCTGCATTTCCCTCCATGTACTGATGAAGATGCAATAATGGGAGGTGGTGTATGCTATACAACTCTGCTGGAAGATGAGAAAGCATCATTACAGAGTCCTCCTGGGAAAGCTCTCAACCAACAGTCTATCCTGCGTAACATACTTGTTCATAATTTATTTATGCTGCAAGCTTCCCCCGGACTCTGCTGTATGTTTTACTGCAAGCGTGGAGGTATTCGAGAGGTGTTTTCCTCGATCTCTGTCTGCTTGTGAGCAAGACCGGCAAGGCTATGTATCCCGTACAATGGTAGATGATTAAACCTCATACTTTATTAACACATTTGCTGCGTGGCTGGCATGCTAAGTTCATCCCAATCATGAAGGAGAGGAAGGGGGGTCTGGAACATTTGGCCCTGTCTAAATGCTGCGCTGTGGACCAGTCAGAGCATTTCTGACTATACTGGCATTTAATAGCCGGTACAGATGGTAATGTATCAATACTCTGTTTAAACAGGGCTCGGAGCCACATTTCTAAATCAGCCCCAGAGATATTTTTTGGCAAAATGCGTTTCCAGTTCTTCTTGGGCAAATTTATAAATTCAGTTGACTTGTGGTTTGCTGCATCATGACAATATGTTAAATGTATTGTGGATGGATCTTTTTCTTGCGTTTGGATTTTATTTTGTAGAGGTAAATTCACATTTAGTACTTGTGTACATTTTTCTCTCCGTGCCCATCTTCTTCAACCTCACTGTGCTTTTCATTCATTACATTTTTCCTACCAGAGCACAGCCTTAGCCTTCGCATACACACACACACACACACACACACACACACACACACACACACACTCTCTATTTTCTCTCCACTCCCAGCTCTCTATACTTCAGTGCGTCGCTCTTTCCTCTCATACCTCTCCTTCCCTGCCCTTTCCTCATTCCTGCTTCCTTCTTTCCCTCCCTCTCTCTTCCCATTTTACCCTTGCTCTGCCTGCTCTCCTCTTGTCTGCTCCCTCCCTCCCTCCCTCCCCTCCTTCTCCCCTCTCTCCCTCTTTCTCTTTATTAATTTATTGGGTTGTTATTCTCCTTGCCCGGCTCTGCTAATGAAGGCGGGATGCAGATGAGGGCGAAGGTCGTCTCCGTAGCGATCGACCCCATCGCCCCGCAGCATGGCACTCTGACTGGCACAGGTCAGTGGCAGCTGTCAATCAAAACACACATGCACATGCACGTATGCATTCACACACAACTGTATCACTAAAATAAATTCACACACAGACATATAAAGTCAGTTGTTTCACAATTAAGAATTTATAATAGGCCATACACATTCAGATGCTCTGGAACGCATAATTTGACAGTGTTCTGTAGCGGTGATATCCAACCTTATAATGAAGCAGCAAGGGTAACGTGCGACCCCTCGTCATAGTTTGTGCAAGTCTGTGGATTGTTAGCAGCGTAAACAGAGTGACACTCCTTCGATTTTTGCATTTTAATAATTTTTAAAGGCTCAAGGATGGAAACTGAAATTTCACAACAAGAAAAACAGATTAAAGCAAAGTATAAAAAAATATTAGGAGTAGAAGAAATACACTCCAGTATTTCATCTATTTAGTACACCCTTTTTGAAATAAACAGGGTGGACAGTGAGCTGAAAAACACACGGCAAAACTCTGAGCAACTCAACAACACCAAACCCCGCTGCCTCCAAATTTCAAAACAACATATCTCTAAAACATTAAAGTAGGATTTATAGAGGGGCTGTCGAATTAGACTCCATTTGTTTGAATAAATACATTGATAAGTGGAAGTATTGCATAATATCAGACTATCAGTTGGTTCAGCCAAGTTTTTGGTCCGGACTTACATATCACAACAGCAGCTGGTTGGATTGCTTTGCATTTTGTACAGATATTCATGGTGCCCAGAGGACGAACGTTACAGACTTTGGTGACTTTTCCCGCCATGTCACATCTAGATTAGTCTTCCTTAGCCAGACCTCTCTCCACACTACATTAGCATTGTGTCAGCGCTGGCGAAAGGTCTGGCTCAACCTGTTATCATTCTGAGATAAGGGGAAAAAAATCTCCCTGGCTTGTTTGTATTTCTTTAAACCAATCACAATCCTCGAGGCTGACCTTTGTGGTTTTGACGTGAAATGCCTCAACAGCTATTAGATGGATTACCGTTTTGTTTAGTTTACACGTTCATGTTCCCCTCAGGATGAAATGTATGCATCTCTTTGGTGATCTCAAAATCTTCATTTGTTCACTGTTTTGTTTTTTGTCTTAGTAACTGCAAAACTGACATTCACAGCCTTAGCAGAGCTTGTGATTGTTGCCAACTAGCAAATGGAAGCATGTTTGTGTGCCAAGCAGAAAATAATGCCAGACAAGGTGTCCATAATGATGGATGACGTGGATTTTGTTGTTAAGTCCCAATTATGAACACCTCAACGTTTATTTTC
>JAQFJA010000024.1:16344339-16357385 GCA_029874485.1 Naso brachycentron | reverse complement strand
AAGTGAGATTTGGAATGCAGGACTTTTCCTTGTAATTAAGCATTTTGACATCGGGCTATTTCTACTTTCACATAAACTTACAGTAAGTAGCATTTTTCACATTAAAATGTCTAAAAACAACTATGTCTTTGCTACATATTTTGAGTTGTGTACTTACATTATCCTAAACATTCACAGCAATGTTGAAGTTCAGAGAAATACGTTATTTTATTGAAGGTAACAGTGCGTTTGGTTTTGTCTCCTGTCACTAACTTCTGGGGTAACACCAGTCCGAGAGTAAGGGAGGATGTCAGCAATCGTGACTAAATGTAATGTAAACATATGTGAGCATGACCTTGTCGGTGAGCGTTTCTGCCTGAGTAAGTCAAATAGCTTTACATTTAATACTGGCTGTTTAAACAAATCCCATGATTCAATGTTACTTCACAGTGTCAACCTACAATCTAGTTGACTGTGTTTTGATTGAGAGACCTTTAGCAAAATCACATATTGTGCATTTAACTCCAGGAACCACGTTTAGTCTTACTGTGTAGATATCGAAGTGTGTGTTTGTTTTCTGGCAGGTGGTCTTGCAGTTGTTTACTTGTTTGGATGATGTGAGGCTGTCTGTGGAATTCTACTTGTTTTAGTCAAATTTTAATGACAAACCTCTCCTCACATATTCACATTACAGGCACTCATCTTTCATTTGAGGACAAAAAAGGCAGTTCTCCTGAGAGAAACGACAGCGTTTGTCTCTTGTTAAAATTCCCGAAACAACTTTCATGTTTACCTGACAAAGACCTCTTTTGGCTCTGTGAATTGAATCTTTTTTCCTCAGAGACAAAGGCAGAGGTAGTGTGACATTGTTGTAGGTTATGGATGGATGGATGGATCCTGTTTCTTTCGACCTTTCTTTAACCTTTCTTAACTAAGTAGCTAACTAAAGAAGAGTGGCAGCAGCGTTGGCTGATTTGGATCTTTAGAATGTGATTTCCATGGTTTTTAGCACAATAATTGAACCTTGATCAGATCGGAAAACGATTGTATGAATTATATTTGCAGCAGTATTCACAATATCAGGGTTTATTTTAGTTAAATAGAAAGATTTGTTGGGCAAAAATGTCTTTACTGCAAGAAAAAACATTATGTTTGGGGGTTAAAACTGAAATTTTCCTTAAGATTATGTCAGGGTGACTCTCCAAGAAATAATAAAAGTCCATGCGATGTCCCCCCAAGTGACAAAAACAAGTTTGTGTGTGCGTTTGCACGGGACAGGAGTCACAGTTTACAATCTGTGTGGATGTGATGGAATCTCCCACTTGTTCCAGTCATCCCTTCTCTCTCCGTCTCTCCCTTTTTTACTCTGGCTGCTAATCAGCATTTGAAAGGCAGCTTTGACACTGAGAAAGAAAGTGAGGGGGGCACAGGGAGGTGGGGGTAAACGAAAGCATGAGACACAGCGAGTGAGGGAGGGAGAGCCGGAGAGAGACTGAGGAGAGGGGCTGTACAAGCATGCCTTTTATATTTACTAGTGACTGAGAGAGAGAGGGAGCAGCTGAAGGCAGAGACAACTGGTGTGCACGGCTTTCCCAAGAGGAAATGAAAAGAAAGAAGCTCAGCGAGGAGAGTGAATGAGTGAGCGGGAGAGAGGAAGGGTGGGAGGGAGCATGCCGGCTGGAGAGAGAGAGGGAAGGAGAGATGTAGTGAGGGAGAGAGAGAGCGAGGAAGAGATTCTCACACAGGCTGTGTCCTAATCCGAGTCCATCTCCAAGAAGCAGCGGAGCAGAGTGTTGGTGAAGTGAGTCTGAGAGCCAAGGACAGCTACATCAGCTAGCTCCACTCACACACACACTCAGTGACACACGCACAGACACACACTGTTCTTGCAACGGGAGTCCACGATGTGTCCAGCTGCACGGTCACGGCTTTTGTGAAAGTGAGGGGATTGACGCTGTCCCGGTCCCAGCCCCCTTGGCTCACACACGCAGTGTTTGTTTGCTGTGTTTAAGCCCAAGGTGCCGGTGGAGGTGGTGGTGTTGGTGGTGGTGTTGTGGAGGTGGTGGTGGGGGGCACCGCCAGGGCAGAGCAAGGGGCTCCGGAGAAGAAGAGGAGGAGAAAAAGAGGAAGAAGAAGAGAAGGAGGAAGAAGAGTGAGACAAAGTGGATCAGATCAACAGCAGCAGACTCAACGCTGGAAATGCCCGCCGTCAGGTGAGGAGATCATGGATCTAACAACTTATGGTCAACACACGCGCAAACCTGCACACACACGCACATGCACGAGTGTACATAGTTTCTCACACACACTCTGCAAGCACACACAGACGTAATGAAGTTGTCACCTTTCACCTGATTTTGATGTTAAAATCCTGATAAAGATTAAATCGTGTGACAGAAAAGTTGATTCTAAATTGTGAAATTTACATGTGAAGTTGTTTTTTTCTTCTTCTGAGATGACACATCAGCATATGTGCAGCGGTGGGAACTTTATGCTGAGTCTAAATAAGAACAGAACACAAATATCACACAGTTATTTGACTAAATTTGCACATTAGCAATTTGCAGAAAGTCAAAAACATTTAGGTAGTAAATTAAAAAATGGAATAAAAGAACGAGGCTTTTTATTTAAAAACTTACTAGGGTCTCTTTTGACTGTGGCAGCATGTTTGAACATATAATTGATTACAGCGAACACATGATAATTGTACATATTTTAGCATAAAAGTGTAGATTTATAATTTACCGTAAATGAATGTCGATGTTTTTTAATTTGATCAGACAATTAAACCCAATGTTTGCTTTTCCTCGAAAGCACCATTATTGCTTTTCCACAAAGTTTCTTTGTGCATTAAATCAATTAAGTCTAACTGGCGAGACATTTTCTCTGCAAATATTCAAATCTTTGCTTTTCAGATAAGTCGCATAATTATGTATGTTTATGTTTTTTGCTGAATAGGGGCAGCAATAATGGCACCCCCATTTTATAATAAATTTTGCATGAATGTATGTGTGTATTTGTGTGTGTGTGTGTGTGTGTGTGTGTGTGCTGGAGTTGGAGATATAGAAGCAGGGAGCAGAGAGTGAGCGGCTGCGTGTCCGTCTCCACCTGCAGAGGCAGAATTGGTCACAGTTTACTGGCTCAGTAACATTCGGTGCCTTCAGGGTGTTTGCAGCAGGTGGTCCAAATTGGCAGAATGACTGTGACAAACGCACAGTGTTCGCTGGCGCTGTAAAGTAAATAACAACATCAAACCATCACAGAGAGAATTCAGGTTTTCACTATATTTTGTTCTTTTTTTGCCCTTACTTCATAATGTGCCGTTATTTTTGGTAGGAGGCTTTTCACATGAAGTGAAAGTCAGACTCTCAGAGTGATGGAACTGTCGGAAAAAATGTGTGTGCATGCATTAATATGTGCAAATGTATCTCCAACATCTGTATTGTGTGCTTTTTCTTAAATTCTGCTGTTTTGTTCACTACTAACAGCGTCTTTTGCACACACGCCTGCTGAGACAGCAGGAGCTTTGGGTAAATTCAAACCTGCACAACGGAGTCTTTCTTTCAGTTGGCAGGACGAGTCGCGTAACTCTTTATAAAAATTGTTACTATTCATCAAAAAAGTTACTCAGTTTTTAGTAACTCTGTAAAAATTAGTAAAGAAATTTCTGTAATGCATAATCCATCTCTCTTCAATATCGCTTCATAAACAGCAGCAGTTGCATGTCACAGCACTGACACAATGCAGGGTCACGCCGTGTCATCACGTGTCTCTGGTACAGTTTATGCCTCGGCCCTCTGAGCCACTGAGCCTCTGCATCCGCTTCTCTTCTCGCGTGTGCGGGATGCTTTGCTCGTGACCCACCATTAGGCCTTTTTTATTAGACCCAGACGCAGGTTTCTCCCTTGGCTTTGGGATTTAAGGAGGGCCGGTTCCTGCCAGCAGGCAATTGTGTGACAGAGCCTGACCTGGATTACTTTAAAGCAAAAATGTCGGCAACAAAGAGTCCTGCTTGAAGACAGCAGACAAAAGTTGAAATGAATGTTTTTCTGAGATCCGGCAGATGAGATCGCTTTTATTTTTCTGCCAAAGGTCAGCGCTTGTACGTGTTTCTGATGATGCTGTGTGGGTTTGCTTTGCAAGTTTCTGTATTAACTTTGCATAAATAATGACCACTTGAATAGCAGAAGTTAAAACCAGTCATTTATAAATAGATCTTGGTCAGCAGACAGAAGAAAACTCACTCTTTCTAACTTGTAGATAAGTTCTCAAGTAGCCAGACACCTCAGCTCTCACTCCTTTGCTCTTTTCATTCCTCTCGATATTTTTTGCCTCTCTCTGTTGCTTTCACACACACACACACACACACACATACACACACACACACACTGAGGTGGTCAGTGTCTGGTGTGTTGACAGACAGCCGCTCACACACGCCTCGCGCTCGCCGGGTGTGCATGTGTGTGTGTGAGTGAAGTGCGTTGACAGACAGTGTGTGGGTCTGTGACAGAGGGTGTCAGCGCGGTGTCAGGGAGATGTGTTTAGTGTCACACTCTGCTGACCTGATCTCCGGTCGGACTGTCCACTCCGGCCCCGCTGTGGCTCCTTACATAACTTCCGCTGTCATTCACACCACCGGCCTGAAGGGATCCACCAGGCTGCGCACACACTCACACACACATGCAGTTACTTAGTGACGTGCGCACGATGTATAGGCATCCACACTCGCAGTCACTTTCTCTGAATCGATCGTCAGATCAGGTGCATCCTGCAAATCTTCCTCACGATCGCTCCTCTTTATGTCTTTTTTTCCTTCTGTCTTGTTCTCTAATTTATGCCGTGACATAAAGCAGAAGCTACATAAATTAAGACAAAATCTGGAAATATTCAAACAAAGCGTCGAGCTCAGAGCAGTGTGTGGGAATATAGTATAAGGCCAGCGGGTATCCTAGTTTCCCCAGTGTGCTGCAAGACACCTACACAAGTTGTGCAACTCTTATCAAGAGTTTGACACGGCTCTGAACTCTGACATTTGCACCATGCTAATTGATGTGTCTGTATTAGCATGTGGACATCTCTGTGCTGGTGTGCAGAACGAGGGTGCGCTTTCAAGTCCGCACACACGCATTGGTGTGTGCGTGTGTGTGTTGGAGAGAGTGAGTGACCCTGTGTGCTGTGCTTTGGCCTGTGGTTATTTGGAGGTCAGTGCTGATGTGGTCTCTGCCTGCGGGAGTGGATTTACCATCTTCTGCCTTATAGAGACCTGCATCCACTTGGCTGACTCTTCCACAGTCAGAGGGAGAAGTTTCTGTCTTTCTACCTTTTTCTGTTTGTTCATCCGTACCTTTTACAGTTTGGAGGAGCGTTTGAACGTTTGTAACACTGTATATGAATATGATCAGTATTCTCTGAAGATCTGACCACATTGACCTTCAAAATAAGAAGCTTTTATCATTGACTTTTCATCACCTTTAGCCTCGCCTTACATTGAGGTCGGGGTATTTCACTCCAGAATAGATCGCAGCTATTATTTTGACTTGTGCTACTTTATTGACCCAGGATCTTCTCTTTCAAGCATGGATTTCATGAGGGTCACGGATGGTTAACTTCATGATGGACTGAGCATTTAAACCGAATGCATTTATTTTAGGGCTGTTTCTTGTTCTCAAAGTTATCTACTTTTAGATGTTTGAACTTTATTTTGCATTTATACATTTGAGCAGCTCTGGTGAATATTAATGTTTAACATTTCACTCTCACTGTTAATCCCGCATGTCTTTATGGCTTTTAACTTGCACCAAAAAATGAATGCACTAGTTCTGACCCAGGGTTTAAAGACTGGAGACTTGATATTTTGTTTAAAAAAAAAAAAAAAAGTCATGTAAATTCTACATTATTTTAAAATACTGGTTTATTTTATTTGGATTATTTTGTAGGTCCTCTTGCTCCAGGAAATGATAATTTAGAAGTAAAAACATTGGTATAAAAACATTAAGGCTGTATCTCTTAAAGTTTTTACACTGGCTATGCAGATTAAATCTTTTTCATTACTTTCAATATTGAGCAAGGAATGACTTCCAGTTCATTTGAGAAAAAAATCACTGGAGAGCAGTCGTTAAAGTGCAGGTTATTTTATCTAGTAAATACTTTAAATATACATGATTCAGTGTGCTGATGCTTTCAACTTCATATTTAAAACAGTGCAGGTGAAGTGGATTTCTTTTGTGTATGCTCAGGCTGAGGTGGATGATAATTATGACAGGCATGGATTGGATTCTGCGTAGCTGCACGCCCGTGAGGAGTGGACATCAAAGCGCGCTCACCAAAGCCCTCTGTAATAAAAGAGGAGGAGGAGAAAGATATTGATTACTAAGAGTGAACATTAGCAAATCTCTTTCTCTCTCCTTTTTTTTCATGTGTCTTCATCTGTCCATCCTTTCTCTCTCTCTCTCTCTTTCTCTCTCTCTCTCTCTTACACCATCTGATTTGCCTTTCTCCGCCTCAACTTGTGCTCCCTCCATCCCCCATCAGCTCTCCATCCACCCCTCTAATCATTTATTTATCACTGATCTCTTTATTCCGCGTTCTTCCTGTTAAGGGACGGTTCACACTGTGACTGTACGGTGCCGGTTCATTCGCACAAGCTGTTTTCATCGTTCCTTTAAGTGCTTCCTGAACCCTCCCCTTCCTCCTCATCAACGCAGAGATACCTGGGGGCGGTGATCGGGGTCACTCTGGTCCAATCTAACGCCGTATTGATTCCATTAGATAATTAATGACCCAGGCAGGGGCCAGAGAGGAGCAAAGCGGGGGTTAGGAAGGATGGGAGGGGGTGAGGATGATGGGTGAGGCAAAGGGAATGGAGGAGGAAGGGGGGGGACGCCAAGGCCCTTGAGAGTTGGAGAGAACCTTGGGATGGGAATGATCCAGAGTCGTCAAGGTCAACCACAGCCGGCGCTCCGATATGGAAGCAGAATGCCGAGCGAGCCAGAATATGGAATGCTGATAGAGTGAAGGGGTGGGGTGGGGGGGATCCTCATGTCCAGCAGCTGTCGATTGATCAGCGGCTGAAAAATTGTACATTAAAAAGTCTTTTGACTTCCAAATCCTGAGGTCCAACCAGGGCCGTAATGCATGATAAGTAGTTTTCAGCCCTCCAACCAGAATACCAAACTTCATCTCCCTGGACGCTCCAGACACTCATTTACAACTACTCAACAACATGAAAGGCAAGATAGAAAACTAGCTACATCAAATATTCTGTTCATGTTATTTCCAACCATGTTTTCTACATCTTCTATGATATTGAGCGTGCTCTATTTGATAAAATATTATTCACAGGAATATCGTGCATTGCTGTTGTATGTGGACTCCACTTCTACCTTTAGTTGGAGCTAATTAAGGATGGGGTGTGGGGGTGGAAAAACAGGATAGAGCTGTCTAAAATCTGAGTTATCACTGAAAAAAGCCCGGAGTGACTCTTAATACCCTATATATGTTGGGTGAAAACTTTTTCCAGCTCTTGTAGTGTTCATATCTGGATTTTTTGTCTTTTATTTGATAGCAAACAATGCACGTATGACAAGAATCCCATCCTAAATGGCAACAATGTCACAATTGGCTGTCACTTGCAAATTGTAGATAAACAGAGATTGCATAGGCAGCCCTATCTCCACAGCACTGTGTGAGGGCTGGAGAAAGGTCAGATAGCACCCGTTATCATTCTGTTATAGGAAAGAAAACATTCTGGCTTGTATGTAAATCTTAAAACCAATCACAGTTGTCCCTGGCAGCACTAAACCCAAGATGGCGCTCTTGCATGATAGTAGCATGCAGGAGAATGTCAACCGAAATAGGTGCCCATTCGCAGGCTTATGCCCTCAGTCCACCTCGGGTTAGACAGACTACGGATAAATAAAACACACAAGACTCTTTCATGCAATATGGAGTTTGTTTTGATGAGTAAACCCGTCAAAATTAACATTACTTGAAGTGATCTGAAGATGCAGCTTGCATGTTGAAGATTTTGTGAAATCAGCCCTGGAGACAACAGGATCAAAACATACGGTCCTAGAAAACTTTGGCCTTCAGGTCATCGCCTAAAATGCCAACTTTCAAGTCTGAAAACACACCTAGCCTTTGTATTCATCTCTTTCATTAACCTTAAGTTAATTGTGTAAATATTTTTCCTAAAATCAAGCTCTTAGATCTCATCGTTTGCCAAAATCCTGAAAAAGCTAAGGACTAGACCTGCCCTCCCCCTTCTGTACATTGCATTGGCATGGTCCTGCTTCACCTTTGCATAAACGCAGCATGCATGTTGTCTCCAGTGGGCTATGAGAGCTCCTGTCCCTCCACATTCACAGTCTTGGCCAGCCTCTGTATTGGGCCCCAGGGGTTGGTGAGATGAGGCATAAAACAACCATGTCTCTACCTAGGGGAGGTGGTGGTATGGCAGTGGAGCTATTGTGTGTCTGCGTGCTGTTTGACTTAAATGTGTTCATTTGCCTGATGCCCCTGACTCCCTACGGGGAGGGGGCGGCTCAGGGAGAGGAGGGGCACGCTAACGAACCTCTGACAGCTGGAGGCCCTAATTAAACGTCCCTGCTGAAAATAAACAGAGCAGGAGCCAAAGCGAGCAGCCAGAGAGGAACACACGGCAAACAGCGGCTGTGAACGTTCGCCGCAGTGCCCTCCTCTCTGTTGCTGTTGAGGCAGTGCCAAGAGAGCATGGCTTTATAGGGTAGGGGTCTCAAACACACACTCACACATACACGTACACTGCTCTTATGAATATGTAGCACTGCAGCAACACATTGCGAACACCTGCGGTCACACTTGATACAGGTTGATCTCTTGAGCTGTGGGCGCGGTATATTTTTACACCCAGTGCTCTCAGAAGTCACACTTTGCTTTTTCATATATTTCCCACTGTGCCATTACAGAACCCGTCGACTCAGCTCTATTGAGCGGATTGTTTCGCACTCTGTGTCTAGATGACACTTCTGACATTCAGCCTGTTGTGCTGCTAGCTAGCCGGAGCATTAGCAGTCAAAGTGGCGGGGTCCATTTGGGTGAGTGCATTAATGGGCCGCCCAACCTGCGACAAGGTTATGAGGCTGATTGAATAATTACTGTGGAGGCCCCTGTCCATTACGCCCCTGTGTCTGCCCAGATAGAGGGAGACGCCGAGAGAGAGATAGAGAGATAGCCGCAGACAGAAAGATGGAGGGAGAGATTAGATAAGCACAGATAGGGTCAATTAAGAGATAAACATACAGGTATGGGATGGAAAAAAGGGCTGTGTGCAGGCGTGTGTGTGTTTGTGAGGCTGTGAAAATGTGACACTAAATTGTCTGCCCGTGTCTCCTTTTTGATCTCTCCGTCCTACTGTAGGCAGCCTAATTTGGCATGTAGCGCATTTATCCAGGTGAGATAGAGAAGGTGACAAAGGTGAAGTTGTTAGACAGAGGTGCGCTGCCCTCTGCTCGACCCTGTCTTTTCTGCACCAGACTCTCTGCGAATAGCACTGTCAATGTTGCAGGTTTGGAGCTTGAGAGGAAAAGATATAGGTTTCCTATAGTTGAGTGAAGATTTAAACATAAGCCTAGGACAAAATATTCTGTCAATGTACAATTAAGTGCCCTGGGACGAGGTCAGGTCTAGGGTTAAGAAAAATTGATCAAATTAACCTCTTCACTAGTCCCTCATCTAAATCCCATAAAATAAAACTTTAACTAGACACTTAGTCATCCAATCACCTAACAGTTATTTCCTTGTTTTGCACAGGGTATATGTAAGTTGTGTTGCTCCAAACTGAAGTGCCATTAAATGTGTTATGGATATCAATAACTGTATTTCCATTAAATTTTGAAACGAATTTTAAGAGAACTTTTGACATCTTACAAAATGGAAAATGTAAATTAGGAGTGTTTTCATCCACTGCTTTGGAGTGAATAAATTAGGCTGCAGTGTAGTAGTTTGGTCAGAGGGTGGCGGTATAGGTAACGTTACACATGGCTGTAAAAAACAGAGTAGAAGAAGTAGAGGTTGCAGACAGAAAACAAATCAAATCGTCTTGGCCATCTGAAAACAACTGAAATTGAACTGAAAACAAGTTTTCCTGAGCTGACTTAATCAGTGCATTTAACATATTTAAAGAGGCCATATGATGCTTATTTTTTGGGTTCACATTTAGTAGAGCACGTTTACATGTTCTGATGCTCAAAAACTCATCTGTTTGCTTATGCAGCCGACAGCAGCAGCCCTGTTTATTCCAGGATTTTTGCTTCTGTCTGAGATGCTCTATTTCAGCTCCTGCCCCACCTCTAAAGGCTTACTCTACTCTGATTGGTCAGTTCAAACACACACCTTCCAGATGAACCTATAGAGAAGCCAAGCACACTGTGACACACTAGTGGTCTGAGATTTAAAAAAACTGATAAGAAAGGAGGGTTCAAAGCCATTAGAAACAGCCCACAGGGTTTACTGCCACATACCCTTACCTCATTATTTCATACTTTGGCATCATTTAAAATGACAATATGACTTTGTAACATCATTTATTGGTTGAAAGAGACAGAAAAGCATAATATGAGCCCTTAAGGGAAATTTAACTGGCCATAACTGTGCAGCCTTGTTTATAGGGTGGCATATTATCAACAAAAACTGTGCTGTAGTTGTGGCACTCACCCCCTGATAGACATTAGTCAGTCTCCACCAGAAGGTGCGTGCAGACAGGCAGCCAAAAGTGACGTAAGGACTGAGAACGGTGGTGCTGGGGCTCAAAGAATTTGGAGAAGTCTGAGGCTTCTCAAAGCTGCACACCCATCCCTAGAGAAAGAAAACAGATGAAACGTGAATCAGAGCAACATATGAATCTGTCATAACGGCAGAGTTCTATGTGCCCCAGCTTCCAGTGTAAAAAAGCCTCGTCCATGCTTCCAACATTTCAGTCGTGCAGAGAAAACAATCATGTGTATAAAGCTTTGATACCGTTCTTTTCATATGTTCATCGAGTCTCCTCAGCGCCTCCTGTTCTCCTCCTGGGAACTTCTCCTCTGTGAGAGCTGCGGTGTCATGGCCGAGCCCCTCCAGTGCCGGGATGCCGAAGTTCTTCTCATGGTTTTCTGAACAAGGAGTCTTCACATCTTGGACAGAAGAGAAACATTTATTTTATAGGAGCTTATGTGTTATATTTCCAGTATTTATTTCCATTAAAACATTATAATGATCCCCTGGCACTTTGCGGTGTTGTCTGTAGTACCTTTCATATCTTCCATGGTGGGGGCAGGAATCGGTTTCTTAGGGGCACCAAGAGACTTCACTATCACCTGCATGCGGTTGTAAGTGAGAGGAGGCTTCCCATTGTTTTCCTCAATTATCCTGTGAGGACATTACAGATTAAATAAAGGAGCAGTCTTGAAAAATCCTATCAAACATTTTAGAAGTAATAATTGCAAAGGAATTAACAGTGGATGGAGCACATGTTCAGCCTGATTAATACCTGTCAATGTCATAAAGAGTGTGCGAGATTTTATAGATGACTTGGACATTGTGTTCTTTGGCCAGTGCAGTCACTTTTGTGTCCCGACTCAGACTGTAGGGCTCTGTGTCGTACTCGTACGTCAGCTTTGTTACGTTCCACTTGTTGAACAGCTTGGGGAAAACTTCTTCCGGGTTCCCTCTCACAACAAACAGCCTGCAGGAGTCCAACAAACCACAGTGTGACAATAAAACAGTATGATGGCAGCAGCAGAACCAATCATACAACTGCAGACATGCCTTATAATGTTCATGTGTCTGTACCTGGAGTTGAGCTTCCTGAGGCTGCTGTCCAGGTCTTTGAGGGCTCCGATGAGGAACCTCCAGCGGTTGACACCAACACCGGTTTTGTTATGGAGGTAGGGGTCCAGGATGAACACTGGGTAAAGCTCCTTACAGTCCCTGAGAGCAGCCATCAGTGCGGGGCTATCATGCAGCCTGAGTCCCTTGCGGAACCAGTGGATACACGTATGAGCCATGTGTGAGCCTGTGAACACATCAGTCACACACTTCTTTAGATTTTTTAGTTGTGCTGTTGGCTCCAAAGGACGTATAGTTACACAAACATTATACAAAAGGTCAAATGCAGGGGGTGTATATGCGTTCAAACAGCTACAAATGCGATCTTATTTAACGAAACCTTTAAAAAATCCACTACATCTTGCAGAAATGCTTAAAATGTAGCCATTAAGGAATTATGGACATTGATTTAAGTGCACAGACCCAATAGATGACACAGTTGCAGAAACAATTGTCAACCTCGTCCCAATACCGTAAGAATCAACAATATGTTTCAACGTCAATTAGCTGAATAAAATCCTAATAAAACACAGTTGTGAGACGATAATATACCTCACTTATACCTTAATAAATACGTGATTCCGCTTGATCAGTGGACTGCTTTTCTTCCGTGAGAACTTTATGTTTGGTAACCAGCGTGTTGGCGGCTGTGTTATAACACATGACGCTGGGCTACGTCTGCAGCAAATTCAGCCAATCAGACGGCTGGAGGACTCACACGTGTAGCACCAGCAGTTTCCCAGTGTGTACACTAGATGTCACTGTCACTCAGCACAAACATTACTAAAAGTTAAACACCAGACATCGTCAAAATAACCTCATTTCATATTTACTGTTTTTTGAGAGATCATGATTTGAATTGTTATGTCAGGGAGCTCTTGAGAATAACTGAGAATGTAACTGCAAGTCACATGACTGAGCCTACGTTAAACTGTTTTATAGCGTGGTCATAGGCAGATTACTTAACTTAATTACCTATAGAAAATCTTAACCCTCTGTGCTTTTAGTTTCAGCGAGACAGAAAAAACAAGCATCATGCCTGTGAAGGCCTCTCTCTGCAAAGCAACTCTAAGTCCTGTTGACACGCTGAGGCATTGTTCCGCGAAAGACACCGAATTCTGACATGCTTATACCCGCCAGCTCATCGTAGCTCGCCGTGATCGTATAGTGGTTAGTACTCTGCGTTGTGGCCGCAGCAACCCCGGTTCGAATCCGGGTCACGG
>JAQFJA010000024.1:16209876-16241110 GCA_029874485.1 Naso brachycentron | reverse complement strand
AAATGATGCACATTTAATAGATATCTTTCGAAATTACTGAAACAAATATTTCCAAGTAATGAATAATGTTAAGTATGGCTTATTTGTAGCTATTCAGGTCACCCTGTTCCAAACATGTAGCTTGACGGTGTTTTATCTTGAATGTTTGAAAGCGGAAGTGTAGTATTTTACCACCTGAATAGTAATTTTGCTCTGTGCTTGTGAGAAAAAGGAAGAAAAGAGGGTTGCTTGTAGTGAAGTGCAGCTGGGTTTGGAAGAAGGGTACGAGGTACTTTTTTTGTTATTATTATTCGCACACTCTGCCCGTTTCCATCTGCATATCCTGGCGAAAGGTTGAACGGTTAAAATGGAGGCGGACAGATCCGGCGGAGGACCAAACCCGAACTCCGGAGGCGGCAGCGGCAGCGGAGCGGGGCGCAACCCGAACGGGCCCAAAGCAGCACCGGGCCAGGCGACAGCAGCTGCGGCGACGGGGGCGATGGCAGCAGCGGCGGCGACAGCAGCCGGCGCCATGCCCGGATCGTCGCAGACTCGGGAGCTGCAGGACGGGGACTCGGGTATGACGCTTCCTGGGATCCTGCACTTCATCCAGTACGAGTGGGGACGCTTCCAGGCCGAGAAATACCGCTGGGAGGCTGAGAGAGACGAACTCAGGGTAAAATTGTTTTAACGTCAACGTATCATTTAGGCTAACGTCTCCAACGTTACCGCCGTTTAACGGCTGCAACAGATCTTGCTGAATCAAATGTATGGCTTTGTGACAGTGCAGATGCCCCACAATCAATCAGTTTCAGGATGACAAAATGCTAACGGGCTAACATTGCACCCTGTCATACTGTGTTGGCTGGGATGTATTATGACCAGACAGCGAATGAAAGTGAAGGAACTGAATGACCTGTTAATGATCACCAAAAAGCTGAACAGCCTTTAAACACAGAATAAAATGTAACGTTAACGTTATATACAGAACGCATCAATCTGTGCAATTTGGCCTTCAGATGCCCATCCAGTCAAGTACATTGCAATCACAGAGATATACACTTCAAAGTTAGACAATACAGGTGCTATTACAAAAGCAAGCAAGCTGCCCTGCAATAAAACAGGTACAGTAACAGTAAGTAAACAGAGTTTAGGTGTGGCTACCTCACAGCGTCTCCTTGATACTAATGCAGGTACACATGAAAGACATGGCTGCACCAGACTTCTGTTAGGATTTACTGCATTTTGCCGTTTATCTGGAATTACAGTTTGTAGGTGGACACTTAGGAGGGTGTCCTCGCCCCTCAGCAACAGATCAAGTGGTCTGTGGCTGTTGTGGTTAAAATATGATGACAGTGTCAGACAGCTGTGAGTTCCCCCGTAAATCACTGCGTTTGAAAGTGATTGTTAAAGGGTCAGTTGTCAAAGTGATGTCCTCACTTAGTAAGATTCCACTGTAAAGTGATAAATAGTGCAATATTCATGTTATTTTATTCTACAGTTGGTACAGTGAGGGAAAGACAAACATATTCCGCCGCTTTTTCCATATGCACTAGATAACTAGCAGGTTTTGATGCTGAATCGTGTCTTAAAAAAGCCCTCTTACATGAAATTCTTTTGGGCGTAATCTTAGCAAATAATAAAGTTTAGTAACATGTAACTCAACATATCTGGTCTCAACAAAAAAAAGATCAACATTTTAAATTGGGGCCTGTCACACAGACAGATGAGTCAGTGGTGTGATGGATGAGTGACATGGCTGATATGTTTGTAGTGCAGTTGCATTTTTAAAATATGGTTAATAGTTTTTTGTCTGTCCTACATTACAATAGTGTCAGTCAAGCACCTTCCATCAAATAGCAAATCCTGCCTCATGTTAAAAAAAAAAAAAAAAGTAATTATCTGCCAATTACAAACATATTTTAGTTTTCCTGCCTTCAGGTTAGAGAAGTGAGCTTGTGTCTCTAAAGGCCAATCTGGATGTGTGAAATGTAGAAAAATCTATGTGAATGTGTGAGTCAGTGCAATAGAAATGCCCTTGAGCCAGGCATGAGTCCCCTAATGTTTGCAGCCTATTCGGAGGCTGACAGCAGAAAACAGAGGTTTCACTGTGCAGCTCTGCTACATGCATGTGTGTGAGGCAGAGCATCGCTGCACTTACTCATCTAATTGTCGTGGGATTAAGGCAGGTTCGAGAAAACACACATAGACTCAAAAATGTTTGTCGCTCTCAACTTGTAATGAAGGGATGAACGGTTCATCTTTGCATTCAGACATATTTGTGATCTTCCTTCTGTAACCGCAGATTGCTTGTAATTAGAATGAATTGTCCTTTGGAGTTCATCGGCTTGACAAAACCACAGAAAAAAAAGAAAATATCATTGCCTCTTCTCCGTCGCTCTGCTTCTCACGTTGCCCTCAACTCAAACCTATGTAGTTATAAATAGGAGCCTGCTAAAATATGGATGAACAATAACAAACTGGCTGTGCTCGCTGCTTTTATAGTCGTGTGTGGGGAACGAGTGGGAATGGAAGTCAGAGGCAGGCCATCGCTATGTCCAACATGCCATTAGCGCTTGTTATGGAACTTTGTTTGCGTTTGCACATTCGCTGCACGTGGTCTGGTTTCACGGGTACAATTAGCACCACGTCCTGTGCTGAGAGAGGCTCATCGAAGTGCTCTGGCTTTTGTTGCCAGCGTGCTCGCAGGGCTCTCAACATGCCAGTTAGCGTGGCCCCCCACCCCTCCTCATGTCCCGCATAGTTAGCAGCATTCTGTATATGTGTTTATAATCTGCTCACATGTCGCCTACACATGACATTTTGTGCTTTCATGGCATCTATCAGAGATTAGCACTATCACCTTTCAACTGCGTGACTCTTTGTGTGACAGCACGGATGTCTTTGTAGCACAGCGTGTCTCGGTGGGACTGTAACACATGTGCTGTCTCTGTAAGTGTGTTTTATGGCGTGAAAGAACACCTGTGGTGTCGCGTCTCCAGTGACAGGCCAAGAATGAGGGCCCTCGCCGCTCAGGGCCAGGTGGAAATGTCCCAGCAGGACCGTGTCACGACAGCAGCACAGAGGACAGGTGGCAGTGGCCTTGTCTCACCGTCCTTTAGACACTCTAGAAGCTTTTTTCCATCACATTTTATCAAATTGCACCACTACTGAACTGTCTGAACAAGCCTGAAGTAATTAGCTTGTTATTTGCCTGATCCTCATTATAATTTAATAGACAGACAGATTGCACAGCAGATATGGATCCAAGTCACTGCACTTACTCTCAAAGGAAAGGGCAGACCTCTACCTTTCTCCTTTGTATTATTCCCATTTCTAGCTATTTACTTTGATCAACCGTGCCAGTACTTGTTTTGAAAAGATTACTGGTGACCCAGTTGACATAACTTCCTGTTAAGTTTGGCCCCAGGGGCCCTGAGTACACATCTCTAATTAATAGCTCTGTGCTCTCAGCCATGACACACATATGACATCCATATGTGGTGCATTATGACAGCGTGTGCCACCCACTCAAGCAGACTTTCGGCACTGTTGTCATATCTGTTATTTACTTTATTTCACCTCGTTTTTTGTGCGTAATTCTCTCCTTGTTGTATTTGTCGGTTTCTTTCCCCTGAAATCTTGAAAATGTCATGATTTGATTCTTTCATGTCGTATTTAAACACATTCATGACATGCATTTTTTTCCCCCCTGCCTCCTAATGCTTATCAAGCATCTTTTAATGAAACTTAATAAACACGCTACAAATACACACACACACACACACACACACACTCTAACACAATCTGTCCCAGAAAAGTTCATTGCTCTACTTGTTGGCTCATGGATTCTCTCATGGGGATGAAGGGATGAGAAGATGGAGGGTGGCCAGTGGAGGAGGAAAGCTGCCCTTGACCCTGTTCTGCAGCTTGTAGTGAGGACCTGACAGAATAGGCTAAATGTGTCAGCTCTCCATGCTACAACAAACTCTGGAAAGGTCAGCATCAGTAGGCCACATGGAGGAAAACCCACCCACAGGAAAGAGAGATCAGATGGCACAACAGGTTTGCTCGCAGTAAGGTTCCTTTGTACTTTAAGCTTTGTAATTGACCAACATAACACAAAGACATTTTTGTTACACCTCATTGGGGAATGATATTTTAAATATATCTTTCTTCATAAATATCCTGATGTATTTTGACCACTGAGTCTGTCCTTTGGCAAAAACACCTTTAATAGCTGATGAATGGACGGCGTTGTCTCGCTTCTGTGGCCTCGGGTCCCATACACGAGTACAAAAAACCAATCCTGTCCCGATATAAACCAGACAAAGAGCAGAAAAACACATTCAAGGCTAAAAGCAACAGAAATCAGATTCTTTCTGCCCATTTAATCCATCAAAATCATATTTGAAAACTATCTGCCTGTTAATTATTCTACTCTGGCATTGTATTTTAGCCACTGAACCCAATACCACTATAGAACCACTATAGAAGAGAAATCTGTAGAAAAGGAAAGGCAAAACCAGGTCAGGGCCAAACAGTGAGTAGTTGAGTTGTTGATAAGGTACGACATAAAGCAATGAACCTTTAGATATACTGATCCCTCTGTGTCGGCTGCCTTTATTTATCAAGGAAGGGCAGCTCCTACAGTTTGTGGTCATTGCCATGTTAGTACTTGGGTGTGTGTTCACATCAGCTTTGTCTCTCAGCAATGCTGTGTCAGGGATTTGGTGTTTTGGGCACTAGTGGGAACCTGTCCTTCTAGTGACATCGGCGCACAAGGATGTGATGGTTATCTGTGTCGACGAGCAGGTTGTGGCTCGTCTGTGTGTGAGTAGGTGCAGAAATGTGCGCCCTGCCCCTGAAGGGTGAAGAGGACGTGTTCCATTTAGAGGTGGAAATTACGAAGCACTTTGCTCATTCGACTGATTTAATTTAAAGATGTGAAGCCCTGGACTCTGAATGATCAGATCAGTTATGCTCACATTACCTCGACTGCTTTTAACTGTCTACAGTAAGCTTCTGCTGCGTTCAGGCTCTTTTGTTTAGTTCACTTCTAACATAAAAACCATTTACAGGGGAAAGATGTTAGCACTGAGCTAGCTACAGATAATTCTAGCTTTACTTTTATACAGAAGACCTCATTTTATATTCTGCCTCTCTCTTTAGTTTAATTGAGTTGGCCTCAGCTTGACCCACAGCAAACCTCTGTATAAGAACATTGAAAGGGATTTTCTCATCATCATTATTTTGGATGCTTGCTTGAATGTTAGCCTTACTCAAAGAAGCTAATGTGTGCCCTTTGACTGTGAATATGCCAGTTAAATGTAGCGGAGGTATTTTTTTTAGCCATGTATCATCTGTTTTCAACCAAACTATCCAATCTATAAGGTACAGGCTAGTTTCTTCTTTTTGAACCCTCCACACTACGACATCGCTAAGCTAGCAACATGGCTGAGCTCTGCTTGTTTTATGTTCTAGTGTGTTATTCATGTGAAATAGAGCAAATGTTCCTGCTTGCGGGAAAAGTACAGTATTACCTCTACCATTACCAAACACAACAGCTAAACAATAACTTCTTGTGTACAGCTAGAGCTGCTCAGCTAACTAGCGACTGATGCTGCTAGCGTTGCTAGGTGCTAAGTGCTTTCGTCAACCACATAACCCCACAAAATGATATAGTATTGCATAGCTGTTAATACAAGGGTGTTTTTGTTGTTGTTGTGTTTTGCTAGTCTTCCTACTGTAGCTTATGAAATGAAATGCTGTGCTTTGCAGCCCATTCTTCCAGCGCTCCATACACAAACACAGTTCATTCATTAGTTATTATTTTAGATGTTTTGCAAGGACTAAGCTGCTTCTAGGTAGGGCCACCCTAAACCACCCTAAAGTTATCTGTATTTCACCACCTTTTAGGTTTGGCTTGCTTTGTTGACATGCTAGCTTTGACAATTATCTCCAAAATTCCCAGATAAGCCTATAAACTCACATTGCATTAACCAGGATTACTCAGCAGCAGCAGCAGTAAGGTTTGCTTGGCAGATTATCTTGTGTCCTACTAGGCCTCCTGGCTGGTTACATGACTGTGTGTGTGTGTGTGTGTGTATGTGTGTGTGCACGCGCGCGCCCACTTTCCTGGGTGATTGACTACCCTCTCAAGTAGACCGAGTGCCTGCCCCATGAGATAGTGTTTTTAGACTGTTCTAGTTTTATAGAACTGTGTATGCGTGTGGGAGCAGGCTCGTGGACACAGACAGGGATGTGCAGAGGAGAAATGGACTGTAAAACAATTGGCATTAATGCTTCAGTACCACTTGGCACAGGGAGAGAAAGAGAGGAAGGAGAGAGTGAAAATGCAAAACTATTGTGCCTATAATCACCTGCTTGCAAACCCTGAGAGTATAAATAGGGGTATGGCTTTTTGATCTACAGCCAATTGGGATTGCTTTTTTTTGTGTCAAAGGAGGCATTTTCTCCTTTAGCCTACAGTTTTGTTCAAAAACTCCCCACATCAAAGCATCATAGAGAAACTTGTGCTCGAAATCATTCTCATCCACTCCAGAAACCCTTTCACTTTTCTGTCAAGTCTTGCCTTATGATGGCTCACTCAAGGAAAGACCCTGTCTGAAGATAGTCTTCACAAAACTCGACAGTGCCGTCATTTTCACTTTTGTCTTTTTCGCACAAAAGCCTTTTTAATTGTTTGACAAGTGGCAAGAAAGGGCAGGGAACATCTCTTTCCTCAAGGTGAGAATTTTATCAGCTCAGCGAGGAAGGAAAAGGACGGAAAATGAGAGAGGAAGCACACAAAGGAAGGATGTGTCTTTAAAGAGGGTATTTGAATTTGGCCAGTCTGTGTCTTGTTTTTCCTCTGCCGCAGATGCGCACTGAGGCCTCGGTTAGGAGAAGTTAAAAATAAGAGCCCTGTTCCACAACCCTCTACTTATTCTGGCTTCTCAGAAGTGATGTTTGCTATGCTCGTCACATCAAACTTTTTTTTCCCCTGTGCGTTCACGGTCAGTGTTAATATTAAATACTTAACTCTCATGCCGAAATTGAGGCAGTTCATGCTTTTTTATCCGATTCACTGCAGTTAAGGCAGTCATGGTGTCTATGCAAACTGATTTTCTGATCATTATTGCTTGGGAGTGGTTTGCTGTATGTGTGTGACTGCTTTTGAAGGTACTCTGTGTTCCTAAACATCCTGTGTTTTTGTGTATTTTTAGGCTCAGGTGGCATTCCTACAGGGTGAGAGGAAGGGACAGGAGAATATGAAACAGGACCTGGTGAGGCGGATCAAAATGCTCGAGTACGCTCTCAAACAAGAGAGGTAAGATCAATATCTGTGTCCTTCCGTGTCTTATCCACTAAGACTGTTGTTGTAATGTTTTGCATGCTTTGGGCATAGTGCTTAGATGGTGAAAGATTTTGCCGTGCTCGCTCCTAATGCTGCCCTCATGTGGTGTGTTGTGGGGTTGCAGGGCAAAGCACCAGAAGCTGAAGACAGGAAACGACCAGAGTCCAGGAGACAAGAAACCAGAAACAGAGTCAGACCAACGTACGTTTAAACAAGCTCTCAGAGCAACTTTTTCAACTTGTGCCTTGCTGTTGCATCACTATTGACCCGTCTATTTTCTGTAGTTCCCAATGGGCCGGCTGAGTCAGACTCAGAGCCAGCCAATCAGATGTCCTGGAAGGAGGGTCGTCAGCTGCTACGCAAGTAAGGCCTCAGCGTCATTAGCTTATTTTTACGTCATTGATACACTAATGTGTTCATTAGTGCTGTGTCATTGGTTTTACACTTGTAATCCAGACTAGAAGCATTAATTTATGCGGTTCTGGGTATGTATTTATGCTTGCTTTCTCCTGTGAATGTAGATATCTTGAGGAAGTTGGTTATTCAGACACCATCCTGGATATGCGGTCTAAACGTGTGCGCTCCCTGCTCGGGCGCAGCAGCCCTGAGGCCAACGGGCCTCCACCCAGTGAAACCTGTCCTGAGCCGGAGCCTCGGGCAGGTGGAGAGTCGTTACTGGTCAGACAGATAGAGGAACAAATCAAGAGGTGAGACTGTGGAGGCTGACGTTGTCTTCCTCTCTTTAAATAGAATGCCCAAAGTTTGTAACAAAGTTTTGCGATGCACAACATTAGAAATAGTTTTACACAACAGAAAATGTCCAGATGACTGAAGTCTTGTTAAGATGTAGGGACGACTACTTGCTTACCATAAGTGAGCTTCATGAGTAGCACCCAAGTGAATTTCTGTGTATGAGCAGATAGGTGAAGACAGTGAACAGGAGTGCATCTGATCTCAAAAACCAACAGAACAAGACACACAAAAGATGTTTAAAAAGGAGAACATCCTCCATCATGCGACACAGTATAATTATATTAAAAAATTGCAGAAATCTATTAAAAGTTCTGTGCCTGTCAGACAAATTTTGCTATGCAAGTGTGAAATCTGGAAAGGGACAAATTTGAAACAGACATAATTTCAGCAAAATTTTATTTAGGAAAGAAAAAAAGCATGCATACAGCCATAAAACTCATAGTATTTTCACTTATGAAACAATTTAAGGTTTTTGTTTTTTGTTTTGTTTTGTAGTGTAGACTGCTGTGGCCATACTTTTAATAATATGCTATGCTAGAGTATATGTGAGGTCGTCCTGCCTCCATCTGCAGTGTTTTGTCCTAAATAATCTTTCTGTCCTTTTAAACTATAGATAATAATCATGTTTATATTTGCAGGAACGCAGGCAAGGAAAGCTCCAAGGAACGTCTGGGTGGGTCAGTGCTCGATAAGATCCCCTTCCTGCACGGCTGTGAGGACGATGATGAAGATGACAGTGACGAGGAGGATGACTTCCAAGGCATAGCCACCGACTACATCGACGGGCCCCGAAAGAACAAGAAGTCTCGCGTAAAGGTCAGTGATAAAGGATTTAGAAATGAAAGTAGGTAGATAATTAAAGTAGAATGACGAAGACTGTGAACTGAAAACCTAATTCATGGTTCATTACGAGTAATGTAAGTGTCTCGGCTCTACTCTTGTCTCCAGATGGGTTCGGAGCCCATGACCACAGACCTGGACCCCGAGGACGAGGAGGACGAAGACGACTCGGAAGATGCCCTCAGTGAATTTGACTTCCTGGGTTCGGGGGAGGATGGGGAGGGGGCGGGAGAGGCCCGGATCTCGGGGGACGGACGGGAGTTAGGTACGCTGTTGCCATAGCAACCCCATCAGCACCAGCACTGCCAGAATCACTGCCACCAGTGTATCTGTCTCTTTTGCCGCCTTCCCCCTACCTTGCTCACCTTTTTTATCTTTTACTTCTCATTGTGTCCTGGCATCTCTTCTTGTCAATAAAACCAACCTCTTTTCCCAACCACCTGTCTCTCTGTCCTGTTTCACGAGCTGTCAGTCAGTCTGCGACTCTTTGCAGTTGTTAAGCTGCCATCTCTGTGTGTAGATGCACTTTCTGTAATCTGAGGTCATTTCAGAAGGTTATTGCGCATGCTGCCTCCACATTTTATCCAATGAGTCATCTTTACAGTGTGCCTGTGCTTTTTATCGATTTCATCTCTTCACAAACAGAACTTTTAAAAACTGTGTGAGTGTATGTTGTTTATTTTAAGAGTGAAGTCTTTTTTTTTGGCCTTTTTCTACATTCGTCTGTCGCTCACGTCTCTCTGTCCATCTGTCGGCATCTCCGTCCATCCTCCGCCTCTCTGCATGACTGGGTGTTTTGTGTCTCTCTCCTCTTGCCGGGTTCAGAGAACCGCAGAAACAAGTTACAAGGCATGATGTCGGACTTCCCCCCTAAACCCACCCCACCCCCCTCTGTATCGGGACAGGCTCGCTCTGGGGAAGGTAAGACCTCCCCTCTACATACGACCCACAGAAAAGTCATAGACCATCCTTTTCCAAGTATTCTTCCTCAGTGTCTCAGATGCTTGATTGTAGCTCAGACTTGGACCTCAAATTGAGATGAACTAATGTCTCAGTTCTGTTCCTTTTTAAATCCTGCGTAGGGATAAACATATATAGTTGCTCCTATTTTCTCAAGTACACAGTGTGGGAGTTAGGAGACAGGATAAATGGACTCTTGCCAAGCAGATCAAATATTCATCTCTATATTTTGCCGTTTTCTCAGCCTGTATTTAGCTGTGCTATTTTGTCAAGACTGACCAGTTACTCTTGCGCTTTTTCACCTCCAACCTGTAGGTGGCGCCCTGGGTTTTTCCTCTGACGTCTTCATTATGGATGCCGTTGGAGGAGGGGACATGAACCTGGGCGAACTGGCTGATCTCACTGTTGCCAATGACAACGATCTCTCCATGGATGTAATTACACATTTGCTTCGATCAGTGCACAAGAGGAAATTAAATCACTCGTGCGTGCTCAAAATATGTGCATGCTGATTCTTTTTAAATGTGCTGTCAGATGCAGGATAACAGAGAGGAGTTCAAGAAGACGTGGAACCCTCGCTTCACACTACGCAGCCACTTCGACGCCATCCGCGCTTTGACCTTTCACCCCAGCCAAGCGGTGCTGCTCACGGCCTCTGAGGATGGTACGCTAAAACTGTGGAACCTCAACAAGGCCATGCACTCAAAAAAGTAAGGATTGGTAAAACCAGTGGGAGCTCTAGTAGACTAAAGGGGGAGGAATTAATTAAGCTCTTTTATAGCTTAATCCAAAGGCTTTCCAAGCAGCAGTAGGACAGATAACATACAAATGTGGCATGTTTAAAACAAATTTTAACAACTTTTTTCCTTCACAGGAATGCAGCGTTGGATGTTGAGCCCATCTACACATTTAGAGCGCACAGGTGAGTAAAGTCTGAGTTGAACGTTAGGTGCGCTCCGAATCGCATACTTTTGCTTTTTACTTATAGTACGTACTACAGCTGCCCTCAAAGTACATACTGTTGCATGCAGTATGCATACAATTGGGACATACTACTCTGCCACGATCGTGCGCCTTGAACTTTGACTCTGATGCTCCCATATCCGTTGCAGCCTTAGTACAAAAACTTGGTAGCACAAATTTAGCAAGAATGCTTTCTACGACATTCAAAGGTAATATTCGTTCAAAGGTAACTTGCCATTTGCACCAATTTATTCACTTGGTTTTGTGCAGCAATAGTATATTAATATATTAATTGTACATAGGAGTCACAAAACTTAAATAGTGCTTACACTTAAATGCGCTGTCATCTGTCTCAGCTTTGTTTATATCTGAACGGCACAATGTGACATGTGTGACATATTTTTAGCTGCACAGAGGATTGTGGGTCAGAATGGCCAGAAAAGCATGCTGGCTTGCACACTGCAAAATCCGACCGGGTGTAGTAGAACATCCTGGTACTTCTGGCATACTGCATTTCACATACTACGTACTGGGACATACTAAATCTTTTTCTGGCACACTTTATAGTAAACTAGTATGGGTACTGGAATGCAGGGACAATGTGCACAGACCTGCTGCCGGTGCTGACGTGCACAAATGCAACGCAACCACTGACCTCACTCTCGATTTCCGTCTAGTGGAGCCGTCCTGTCACTGACCATGGGTGAGGACGGAGACTCGTGCTACAGTGGAGGTCTAGATGGAACTGTGAGGTGTTGGAAGATGCCAGACCTGAATGTGGATCCTTACGATAACTACGGTCAGTCATCCTCAGCTGCCAGAGAGAGAATTTAACAGTCACAGAATAAAGTACCTTTTTTTCATACATGCGTTTATTTATTTAGATCCCAGCATCGAGAGCAGTGCGCTTGCAGGCCACGAGGACAGCGTGTGGGGTCTAACTTACTCGCCAGTCCACCATCGTCTCGCCTCGTGCTCAGCCGACGGCACCATTCGCATCTGGGACCCGCAGAACTCGTCTCCCTGCCTGTCTGTCTTCAACAAGGAGAGAGGTAGTACATCTGTGTTGAGAACATATGTTTGCTCTTGAGCTTCATATTGTGCACAACTTCATCATCTTGTGTGTTCTCCCAGAGCACGGCACACCCACCTCAGTGGCCTTTGTTGCCACAGAACCCAACCAAGTGGTGGTGTCATTTGACGGCGGTGAAACGCTGCTGTACGACCTCAACACAGAACAGAGTACCACCACGCTAGAGACACAGACCAAGGATGGTATGTTCTGAACACAACACCTAATTTATAACTTTGATTAATAATATCAATATTGCCTGTTCATAGATGAGTTGTAGATAAATGAATAAATAAAAAGATAAAACAGACTGGGTTAAAACGGAGTTGCTTGCCCTCCTTTGCAGGCAGTGAGCTGATAAACCGCGTGGTCAGTCACCCGTCTGAGCCCGTCTCCATCACCGCGCACGAGAACCGCACCATCCGCTTCCTAGACAACAAGACAGGTATGCAGGAGGGGGGTTTATTTGCCGTTTGTTCTTTTCCTCTGTAGGCTTACTAGACTGTTGTTTTTCTGGAATGTGAAGCAACCCGAATCCGCTTGCTTTGTGTGTTTGTGCAGGCAAAGTTGTCCACTCTATGGTGGCTCACCTGGACGCAGTCACCTGTCTGACCACAGACCCTAAAGGCACTTACCTCATCTCTGGCAGTGAGTACAACTCAGCTTTACTGTGTCCTTTTGTAGCAGGATACTTTGGGGTCAGGCCTCCTCTGAGATAAAGACATCATTTACAAAATCCTGTAAACCCCGGACTTATTCCCACTCCTCTGCCTCCTGTTTTCATCTGTTATCATAGCAGGAGTGAGATTTTGATGGCAGTAGTTCATCATAATATTTTTTGTTTGGAATTAATTACTAAAATGTTCAATTTGAAAATAAAGTACAAAGTTAATTTAAAGCATTAAAGTTAAATAGACAAAAAAGTACACTATCCTAACTATAAGTAAACTTTACATTGAACTCTGGGGTTATTTTTGCTCCTCATAACATCATCGTTTGTTTCCCTCTCTCTCTTTCTCTCTCTGCCCCCTGCAGGCCACGACTGCTCGGTGCGCCTGTGGATGTTGGACAACAGGACGTGCGTGCAGGAGATCACGGCTCACAGGAAGAAGCACGATGAGGCCATTCATGATGTGGCCTTCCACCCTTCCCAGCCATTCATTGCCAGCGCCGGCGCCGATGCACTTGCCAAGATTTTTGTCTGACCGCACTGTCGTCCTTCTGGTGAGACTATTGAGAACACACACACACACTCAGTGAACTGCAGACCAGTGTGAGCTCTGATGCAAGTCTGTTACGATGAAACGAATTGCAGAACTCTTCACTCTTTTCACAAACCAATACAATTTGCTTATTGGATTTTCATTAAAAGAAATATAGTGTTTTTTGGGGGGGGTTTCTGCAGATTTTATACATAAAATTATTTGTCATGGTTAGTACTCCTCAGCCTGTTAAAAGGAGAGCTGTACTGTCTTCGTGGCTATAAAAGGGGGCTTTCCAAAGTCTGGAACAATAACTTAAATGTGTTGCGGGGGTGATAATAAACGAAGAATTTTAATGAATTGCGTTTGTTACTGGCACAGTTGCAAAATTCAGCCTTTTTGTTTAGTCTAGTCTGGGTATCTTGGCCCCCGCTGCTGACTTCTCATTTTATTTATTTTTCTGTCTCTTGTGAGTTCCCCCACTTTATAATAATGCAATAAATTAATTTTTGGTGTACACATTTAGTTTTAAGCTTGATTTTTTTTTTCTGTATTTTTACAAATCTTTTAACTACAGTAACAAATACAGTTTACTAAAACTGCTTTAATCTCCTGGATAGCTTCAAGTGTAGAATATGTCACATTAAAAGAATGAGTATATGGTTGTTATATGCTTTGTTGAATTGTGTTTCTCACAAATCCCATAACACTTGGCAACATCGTGAGACTACAATTTTTGTTTTCATTGTTTTGGCAAGAGAGTTGAGGGCTATTGCACAAAATAGGATTAAGAAATCCAGGATAACTAAAAAAAATGAGGCTTGAACTGATCTAACAGGTGCATCCTGGTTAGGTTTGTTGCACATTTGTCAAGCCAGGATAAGAAGGTGCGACTTTGTCAAGCCAGGTCTAAGTAATTCGGATGAGTGCGCATCCAAGGCTGTGGGCGTGGCTCCGCGCTGCAGGCTGCTGAAATTTCAACAAGTCTGACCGAAACATTTTCTGATGTCGGAAAGCTCTTCTTCGTATTAGCAATTCTTTATCCAACACATCTTCCAAAAAAGGGCACACCAGGGTGAAGCAAGAAACATCCGTGAATGTAACTTTACGTATCGCCCTCATCACTCACTTAATCAAACAACCTTTGCTGCTTTATCAGTCAATTCTAATCGTCTCAACAACTGCAAATATGCACATATTCATCAAACCTTTGACTGCATCACAAACAGCAGTCTTTATAGACACGATTGAACAGTTGGCCTGACAATAAAAATTACTGTCACATGAACACCTATAAAAGAAATCATGGCTACAGGTAAAATAGTAACAGTAGGCCTACATAACTGAAAGACAATATCTGTAGTATTTCAGTGCAAGCTAATGAACATGAGGCAAGACACAGAAGACCGTTGAATAACTGTAAAACACTTCTTCCAATCAGAGTGACATGTGACCGCGCAAACAAGGCAGCAGGATTATTAAAGCCTGGCTGTTCGCCTGGTCTGGATCAGGCTGGCTGAAACTATGTGGTAACTTATGTGCCCCTGCTTTCAGGCAGCCAAGTCAAGACAAAATTTAGCCAGAATAACTAGAAAATCCTGGCTTAATCCCTTATTTTGGTTTTGTACATTACCCCTCTGTAGTGATAGTGGATCTCATAACTTTCATCTTTAAGAAAATTGTTTATTTTTATAACTTACATGGGACTTAATATCTTTTGCTTTTAGTGTCATGAGTCGTGGCCATTGATCGAACTTTGTTTATCTTCTTTTCTGCATTTAGAGTCCTACGAAAACATCTGGGCCAAAAGAGACTGAAGACTGCAGTGGACAAATTTCACCTGCATACACACACTCTGACACATACACAACCACACCCACACCCACAGACACACACTTGTCCTGCACCCCACTGGCTGGGTCATCGCCACAGGACGTCACCACCCTTCGATCCCCTTCACTGTTCTCCGATGCCTCAGTGACTTCTTGTAATACTAATCACACTGCTTTTTTATAACTTTAAAAATCCCGGCTGCTCCGTTTTCAAGTAATCACGTTTGGAGTAACCCTTTTTCTACACTACAGTATTGTGTTCTGCTTCGTTTTTTCAGTCCACCAACTACTGCAAAGTGATTGTGCGCTTGAACTTGCTGACACACTACTCACATTTCATGGAGAACCACCAAGGAAACACTTGCACCGCACAAACGCTCCACCACATTTCATCTTACAGATCTTTTTTCAGTAGTTAACAAACAGCTTGGGGCTTACACACATATGTAGGTATGACTAAAAACAGTAACTTCTCCCAGAAAGTGTCGGCAGAAACGCACGTGACCAACTTCTTCGTCGGGAATCAATGTATTACATTCCAAAGACTCCAAGTAGAATGAGTGTGGTTTGGAGAATGTTAAACATAGGTGTGTGTGTGTGTGTGTGTGAGACATGAAGAGGCATTAGACAGTCGCTAACCAGTGTTGGAACAAATAGCTTTAATTTCAACTTTACGGCCAAGTCTGATTGTTTGTCTGAGTATTAAAGTGTCCCCGTGATTCTGCCTCTCCTTTGAGTGTGTGTGCGTCAGAATAATCTTCACTCTGCTGTACGAGATGCATAAACTGTTTCCACAATCGCAATCCATTTCTACAGACGGAGCTCGACTCCGCAGACCGACGCTCTCACACGTTGATGGAGATCATGAGAGACAGCAGGGAGTGTGTAAGTCTGTAAGCAAATGACGCAGTGTGTCATTTGGTGCTTTTTACTGTATAGAAGAGTGTACGTGTGTGTGTTTGTAAATGCACTAGTTCAATCAGGGTGCTATGAAAGACCTCGTCAGTCTTGAGTCAGAATCAGGGACCTGTTTTGTGTGTGTGTGTGTGTGTGTGTGTGTGAGAAGGAGAGATTGTGTTTCTCACTCACCAGGCGATAGATGAACATAGCGAATCAACTTTTTAAACATTTCATCGTTCAATCATTTCATTAACTGTCGTCACATTTCAGAAATGTAACGCTCTCCTCATCAGATGGATGTGAACACGGTCGCTTCAGGCTGGAGGAGTGTACAGAGCTGATGGTAGTTACATAACAGCAGTGACTGAAACGGTTTCCTCTAGAGAGAGCTGCTCGGATCGTCTTTGTCGTTTCATTTTGAAGTCAGTAGAGCTCTTCGGCTTGCTGTTATTTATTCAGGCTTTGACGGACACCTCCTGTATGTCGAGGTGAGGTCCCCCCCCCCCTTGTTTGACATGTGTGAGTTGCACAGTAGCACATCACCTGGAGAGAGCTGGGTGAAGCTGGTCCCCTCTCTGAGGAGCCATGCTGGGAGAAAAAGCTCCAAGGTGTAGAGAAAAAGAAGGAAGTCCATTTTAAATTCAGACTTTTTTTTCCATTTTTTATCGTTTCAGAAAGGAAGAGAGAGGGAGTACTTATTAATCAGATCGGTTGATATTACTCGGCAACACATCTTTCTTGCTGATCCGTTTTGGATGTAATATTGAACACCTCACAACTGGCTCTGTCTGCTGGCCACACGCTCGCTTGCTTTAGACAGAAGTTGCCCCCTAACAAATTTGACCGTAAATAACCTTTAGAGAAAAAAAAAATCTGGTGTTAAATCAATTGGTTAAGCGACTTCCTCCTTCCTCTTTAACATTACAGGGTCACACTTGGAGTCAAAGGTCAGATCTAAAGGTTCAGAGTAGCCCAAAGCTAAACACTCCTATTCATTAGGGACACTAGCATTCAGAGTTGCAGCTTTCTCCTGAAACAGGGTGGGAGACTGTTTTCTGTAATTAGAGAATAACTGGGTGCAACTGTGTTATTGAGCTGCTGCTGGGCAAAATGTCCTGTTGTCACATTTAACTACTATTTGCCTCCACTTTGCACTACATCCAATAGTGGGTACTATTGGTGAGGAGTGGTTACCGGCAGGGTGCAGAAATGTTTTGCAGGTATTTATCATACAATCTGAAATAAATACTCTACACATTCTCAGCTTTTCATTACACTAAGCTGACATTTATTCTGTAAGGTTTGTGTGCGCAGACATGAATTTCCTGTTTTTTGTGACTGTCATACAGGAATCCAGGTTTCAGTTCTGTGGTTAGCTTTCAGGCAACAGAAGCACTTTGGTTAAAGGGGAATTCTTGTGCTATTAAACCTGGTGCGCAAATGATGGGTACTTATCAAGAGTTTTGTAATTGTTCCAATCGATCGCCTCAAGGGGGAGCCACAACAGGGCTGCAGTGGTCAACTAAAACTGCTTTTAGCCTCTCACAGGCTGCATTTGTGATCCTTAAGTGTCTGACTACATTAGCAAAAGAAAACTCTTTAGAGCAGGACCTTTTTGTTGAAGAGTTAAATCTTTTTTGTTTAACTGGAAACTCAAGTTCATTTAAGGCGGTCTTGTTCTGAAAACCTGCAAGACTTGTACGAAGTCTCGCAGAATTTCCGGGTGAGCTGAGTGATGCTGGTCTCTTCTTTATGAAGAGTGATTCAGGTAGGAAAAGGAGAAAGCTCATTTTAGATTTAGTCCCCGAAATATCGCGAGACTTTGGACAGGTCTCGCAGAATTTTTCACTAAAAAAACAAAACGAAAAAAAAAAAAAGTGATTTTTGGTCAAACAAATAGGATTTCACTCTTAAACAAAAATGTCTGCCTCTGGAGTGAGCAGTTTAGATATGATGTCAGTCACTTAGAATAACAATTGCAGCTTGTAAGTGGCAAAAAAAACCCCATACCAGTTTCTGCAGACGTAGTAAAGAGGGTCATAGATGCCCCAAAGGAATACATTGCAGTTTTTGCAGCGTGCCTTGAGGATCCACTGGAAAATTCCACAAGTTTTGCTAAGTATCAGTCATTGGCACCCCAAAACATATGAACATATGGGCTGGGTTTAAAACTACTGCAATTCCCCTTTAAGATTAGGGATAGATTGTTGTGCTGACTGTCAGGAAAATCATGAGTGAAATAGTCAAAATTTAATCTAGAGGATTTGTGTACACAGACAAAAATGATCCATTTGGAAGTCTTTCAGACTGTCTCAGAATTTAAGGGCAGTTCGTACCCATGTGCACAAATCCTACTGATTAAATTGCATGACAACTCCATGACCTGCCATGATGCTGGACTGAAATGTACAATCTGCTGTGGCTCACAATTATTCGATAGTTACACTGATGCTTTCTGTTCACTCAGAGCTATTACGCCCCCTCCAAAATAGAGACAAATCAGTTTGAGACATCAAAAAAGAGAAAGAAATCGAAACAAAGGTTGTAAATGATGACTAGAGATGCCATTATGTGCTGTAAATGTCCATCATTTCCTTGTTTTCTTTATTGCATTTCTTTTCTTTTGTTATGAATATGATTATTAAGATGTAAGAATACTGTAGTATCATAAGTGAATCATTCTTCCTTGCTAGGCATAGAACTTGCTTGTGATTGATAATGGCAATGTATAACTTGTAAAAAAGCAAAATGATTAAAAAACAAGAAAAATGAAGAAAATACGTTAAAAAAAATCTGTTACCAGTCAGAGGCCAAGGTAAAGGACTCTCATTTCTTTGTGTTTTTATTTTTTTATTAGCAATTTATCACTGTGTGATATTTTGTACATCATATTAAGCTGTATTCAAACTATTTCCTCTAACTACAAGGGATAAGAGACCTGCTTTTTATTAATTTTTGTTTATTATATATTTTTGAACTGCATTCTAGCTTGTATCAAATGACTTTCTCTTTTTGTTTACGGGTCCCCTGTTGTATGTCATTAAGGAAGAAAAAAACAAAAAATGAAGATTTTGTACAGTGAATTGAGAGTCGTGTTTTTGTTGTCTTTCTTACCCTTCAGTCAGGGACACAAAACAAAACTGGAAACATTTAAGTTTCATCCCTTATATGTATTAAAACACACTTGAGTTTACCCTGTTAAAGGGTTACTAATACTACGATGTTCAGAGAACTTAGTTTTGAACTCAAGCTATAAATTATGGGTTTTTGATGGACTTTTGAGGGATACCTGTAAAGACACCATTACAACAGTGGTGCAGAACAACAGATGGTTCAAAACAGCACATTTATGTTGTTGGATGTAACCAATGAAAATTATTGAAAGATACATTTTTATGCACACTGTGACAGGCACCAGGAGTTTGCCCAAACTTTCCCCCTGTGGCCTTTGTTCAGGACAGGTCTCTGTTTATGCTTTTTGACCACATCTCTGCTCAATATTTGACACATAGCTTTTAAACCAACACCAGTTTGCCTGATATTCTTTTAACTGCACAATATAAAGAAAAAGAAACATTAAATTTTTCTCCTTTCAACAAATTAACACCTGTTTGATTTCCAAATACAAACAAAAAACATTGTTATAGAAAAAAAAAGAAAAAGAAAACAGGAAATATCAGTTTTTGCAAGTGAACCTTTCTCTGAAAACACCCTCCCAGCGTCAAAATCTACACTTGCATCATTCATCAAGTTACAATAAGAAGAGCACATTTTTGACTGGAGGGCAACTGATTTTGTCATATTGTTTCCAAGGTCAAGAATGAACTTGTACACAACATTCAAAAGCTTTGCTCACAGGCAGAGTAGTAGGCTGGTGCCTATGATGAATAAACTAACGGATTAACTGGATTTGTAAAATTAATGTAGTTCCCCTTTTAAAATAACTAAAACTGCAAATGAAAATCTCCTAAACAGTCTGGTGTTGTATTTGCTCCATCTCAGCTCCAGCTTCAGCTCCAGCTTCAGCTCCAGCGATGCTGCAGTGCGGCAAAAGTAGGTTTTCAGTATTTTAGAGTCTTTTCTTCATAATAAAACGTTCACACTGTAAATGCTGTAGCCTAGAATTTCAGCACCTAGGGGAAAATGTTGCAAACTTTCAGCCTACACATAAAAAGGTGCATCCTTTAATGTACTAATTTACCATGTTTTGTTAACATCTTGGCTGGAAAAGTTTATATTTCGTTTCCCGCTTAAAGACACAGACATACCGTTACACTTGATAGTTTTACCTGTGAATATCTGTGGTCCATGTAACACTTATCAGTTCAGTTTTCCATGTCAAAAAATAAAAATAGAAAATTGGAAAGCTGAATTCAGTTTCCCATTTTTCATTACTTAGATTGATATATAATTAAGATGTTGGAATCGTTTTTTCTAATTTTCTATCTGTGAGATGTTGGATAGAAAAATGGAAAACTGAAAAATAGAAAATCTTTAAATTTCCATGTCTGTTTTTGAGTTGGACTGTCTGAGAGGGCGGGATCTAAGCGCCTGACTCAACTTGCCTCTGATTTGCTGGTGGGGCCGTTGCATACGGTCAAGACTGTGCTCTGCTGAAATTGGTTGCAACCATACAACGTTACTGTCAATGGTTGTAACATAAGGTGAGATGCTTTTTCCTCGTAATTCACATTTGATAAAGACGCCAACTCATGAGGAAGCCTGTGTTCATGTAAACATACAGTTTCTCAGATAAAATGGAACGAAAGCTACCTGATGGCCTCATCTCTTCTTTGAAATTAGTAAGTCACCATTCTCTAAACATTGCCCTCTTGTGGTGTGACGTAAAATCCCAGCAAACCTCATTTGAAGCTGCTGGGTTATGGAGGTTTCCTGTCACATCAGCATTTCAGCAGATTGCACTTGCCTGTGGTTAATTTGTTTGAATAAATTGGATATTATTGAATTGCAGGGAAGAAGGTGAGCTAAATATTAAAAACATAATGTGGGTGGTGTGTTTTAGCATTACCACAGAGCAAGGAGAAAGTCATTATTTTCATGTGCAACCTTTCTGTGGTAACCTTACATAATTTCTAAGCACATTTCAGATCCTGATGACTGCAAAGTGCTGCCCTTCATGCCATTAAACTTCCCCATTTTACTGAAACTTGCAACCAACTTTGCATGGAAATAACTCTGCAGTAGGTGTGGTCCTGTTCTGCAATCTGACGGAGGTGTGTCTACTAAAAATGCAAGGAGAAAAGGTGTCACAGGGGGAGAATAAGGCAGGACACAGTCTCACAGGAGGACAGTAAGAGGCTTGTGCAGAAGGAGGGAAAATGAGGAAGAGATGGGAGGATTTCTGACCGTGGAGCTGCCCCCTCAGGCAACGTAAGGGGATCTTTTACTGGCCTCGACTCAGGAAGAGAGCAAACAAGACGGATAACCCCGAACCAAGGAAGGGAGAGAGAAGGAGGAAAGGGAGGAGGGAGAAGCCTGGGAGTAGGGAGTCAAAGGGCGGGACTTTCTGAGTGTCTATTGGCTTTGGGCTTTGTCAGTCATTTCACTTCCTCCTTGGCTGTGGTAGAAGCACAGAGAAGAGGGCAGGAGGGAGGGGGAGAGGGAGGTACCCTCAGACAGCGCTCTCTCTCTCTCTCTCTCTCTGCTTTTTCACCAAAAACACTGAACTGGGGCTGAAACTGAAACAGGGCAAGACTCGTAAAAGCAGTGCAGTGCAGTGCAGTCTCTTGCTCTCCTTCATTCTCACAGTTTCCTGTTTAAGGAAGCCATTTTGTAACAGCCTGGAGAGGAGCACAGCAAAGTTTGGCATTTGTTTTTGTTTTTTCTCTCCCACGGTCGGGGAGTTTCACAATCCTCTTTGGACTTTCTCCCCTGCAGAATAACTTCTTTGGTCGAGAGGGGTGAGACAGGGAAGAAGGTGGAGGAGTAGGGCAGTCCTCTCCCCCCTTCCTTCCCTCAGTGTGTCTTTGTTTTGAGTCTTTCTCTCTTACACATTGCTCATGCTTGTTGTACCTGGACAATAGCAGCAGTCTGCTGACAAGAGAGCGCGTAAGAAGAGGCTGAAAGGAGAGAAGAAACACTGCTTCCTGGATAAGGATTTCTTCCTTGATCCGCTGGGAGGGGGTGGATACAGGACACAGAGGAACCCAGGACTCTCTGCCCAGTGTGTGTGTCCATGTGTGTGTGTGTGTGTGTGGGTGGGTGTACCCCTCTCTCCTCCACTGAGACAGTTTGAATGGTTGTGGTTTCACTGAGAGCTTCACACTGCACCTGGGTGTGTGTTTGAGAGTGTATGCTGAGAGCTTCAGGACTCTGAATGGCTAATGCTAGCCCATGTATGCCCTCAGGGGCCATGGCCCAGGTTTTCTTTCCCCCTGGGGGCTCCTCGCCGCCAGGCTCAGCCATGATGCAGCAGGGGACCCCCATATCCATGCCCTCCATGCCCACTCCTGGTTTCCCTGCGATGGACTTGACGCCAGGGCAGGGTCCTGGTGGGATCCTGATGCCTTCACTGCCTCCAACACCAGCTGGGGTGTCCTTCATCATCCAGATTGGGCTGACCAGAGAATCTGTCCTGATGCCGCAGACTGCTGACCTGGCCTATGTGAAGCAAATCGCCTGCTCTATCGTTGACACCAAGGTGGGAAATGTGTGTGTATTTCTGTGTGTGTGTGTGTGTGTGTGTGTGGAGAGAGAGATCTGCTTTCTCTGGTTGGAAAGCTGTTTATGCAAAAAGCTCTGCTATGCATGTTTTCCACCTGTTTTCAGATGACAAGTTTGAGTTGTACGCTCGTTTTTCCTTTCTGCCACTCTTTGTTTATGTGTCCCACCTCCCTCAGCAAAAACTCTTTGTTTACACTCTGTTATTCTCATAGGTAAATTAAAGGGGTTTAAACATGCAGGGGGACAAAGTGAACACAGCTGTAAGAGACTCTGAGGAAATGTACAGAATGTCAGAACTTTTCTCTGCTCTAATTACAGCAATTAACATTTTTCCCATCACGCAGTTGGAAGAGGACACTTTGTAACGCCACATCTAACACAGCAGACCAGCAGAGGGGTATTTGATGGGATTAGACTTTTAGACCAGAACATGGTCATTTTCACGAAACACCTGTGCAGTACATGAAACTTCAGCTGAAACATAGGGAATATAGGCCCATAATTGCAGGACTTACCTGTTTGCATTTCAAAAAACAAGCATGTCTCAACTTGCAGCTAACCAACAACAGAGCCAACATCAAATAGTTGAGGAGCACCTTGACTTTATTCACTTGAAGGATCTGAAAATGACCCTTTTGTGATGGTCAGAAGTCTTTCACTTCTCCTCACTCCAACATCTGAGGTTTTGCATTTTAGAAGAACTGTTTACATCAGGCCAATTTTAGCCTCTTTGCTAATCGCTTCATTGATTCCTGTCTTGTTCTTCTTTTAGCTGATCACTCTTTAGTCATAGCCTTGTATTGCTCAAAGATGTCAAAGGCCGTATAAGATTGCTAGAGAACAAAGGCATAAATAAGGCCTTATTTTGCAATAGTTGTTAGTTTTTCAGACCCTCCGGAGAACACTGCCTGGTTTTCAAATTTGCGTTAGTGTGCATTTGACTGAAGTTTTTACTGGATTTTTAAAACTTTTTTAAACTTGAGCAGCTTTGTTCTCAAAACAATACCAATGTGCTTTAACTTTATGCAATAAGAATCTCAGTTGATTTTGAAAAAGAAGTGTATTTTCTGAGAACGAACCAGGATGTCATGTCGCCAGTTTGTCATAACAGGTATCTCCTTCATGAAATTGAAAAAACAAACTTCAAAACAAACGTGTAGAGTTGGGGAGAGGGGAGCAGTTGTAACATCCTCTTTGCAACAGGAAGCAATAGGTATCATGAGAAATAAGGTCTTTATTTTCAGAACCACCGGCACTTATTCATTCAACAATATCCGGCAGCAATTACCATTTTAAACCAAGTAGGTGGACACATGTAGTAGATCACATCACATCGAAGATAAATTTGTCCTGCGTTGGTGTGGTAGTTTGAGTGGGCCATTTGTTTTTAATCAGCCAATTCAACTAGCAGGCGATTAGATTAGCAGATTTCCACAGCCTGCTCTTAGCAGCTTTGCAAAACTCCCCACATTTGCAAAAAAATTCCAGTAAATACTGGAAATTTTGTCCAGCCAGCTAATCCACCTTACTAATCTGTTTTTGTGCACAATAGTTTTTGTTTTTCCCTCTGATATAAGAGTTTTTCTGCCATGCACTTGGTTTAACTAAGTGGGAAAGATTCTTCGCTTCCAAATGTGTTTCCATGTGACGGCAACACAGTTGGTAAGAGCTGCGTTTCACCATCATCACAACATAAACAGCAACTGCATGTCTCTGCCTGTGCAATTCACTTGCGGCTTTATCTTCTTTTCTTCCCCTTTTCTGCGTTTTCTGTGACAAACCGAGACTACTTTTCTGTCTAATGAAAGAGGGCTTGTTGTTGGGAGTTACCAGAGCTGTCATAAAATTCAAAGTTCCTTCCTTGCATAGTTTTCAACTGATTGCTCATAAATCACTGCAAAATGCTTAGTAGCACCTGCAGCAGCCACCTCAGAGGAAAAGGATGTAATTTTCTTGTTAAAAATCCCTCTTTGACGTATAAATCAGGCAATAATCACATTCTGTTTATGTTAGAATCACATGGGGCTAAATCACCATAAAAAGCTAACTTAACACATGTGACAATGAGACACTAAGACTAAAATCAACGCCATTAAAACTATGAAAGACAGTGGCAAACAGTGAGATTCCTATTCATGATGACTAATAAGAACAGCAAGTCTTATGTCACAAAATGCTTTGACCGCTCAGCTGACTGTGATTCAAGAGCAGTTTGAATGGAGTTGTCTCTGACTTTGGCCTGGACGGCACTTTATGGCTTTGCCCAGCTGCAGAACTTTGAATGTGTTGCCAAATGTAGCTCGTAATGATGCAGCACAATGTGTAACAGCTTTAGCGTCATGTATTTTCTGAATGAATGAATTGCTGCTTGATGGCCGGCATCACCTTTGGAGTGTTGGGACAACTAGCAGATGCAAAAAAAACGGTCTCTTTCCTTGAGTCATTCCTATGCATAACGCCAAAGTAACAATGACAAGAGAATCAGAAAGAAGGCAGGACGCAATAAGGTCAGTTTGGAACAGTCAGGTTGCATTTAAGATAAGGCACAGCTGAGTTCTGTGGAGCTTCTCACATGGCAAAACCCATTTAGACTTAACTTTTCTGTATTTTTAGACAGAGAAAGGAATGTTGATTTATTCTAAATATACATCGGGTAACAGTCAGCGGTTCCTGCTCTGCAGCATCTAATTTACAAAAAGACTTGTCAGCAGAAGAAGAGAAATTAGCTCGCTTTATGGTTTGCCTGCACCTCACTTTTTCAACATCTTCATCTCTGTTCCAGCAAAAGCGCAGTCGGTATCGAGTGACAAATCTCACAGAACTTCATTTTAAATCCAGAGAAGATTCAAATGTTTCAAAGATACCAAAAATGTGAGTCTAAATTCTTAGCAAATGCATTAAAATGAAGCAGAAGACATTTAAAATAATTTGATTTAATTAATAGGCGCAGCCTTTAAAAACATGGATTGTGCATCAGATCATATACTCAGTAAACTGTAACTTTAACAACGGGCTGGAACAAAATAATAAAGAATATTGATGTGATTCCATCACAGTGTGGGGTGTGTGAGGAGAGGATTTTTAAGGGCAAATGCATTTATTTAAATGTACATATGTATATTTATAACCAACAGGTATGTTAAAGCATTCAGCTCAATTGTATTAGTTTATTGTTTGCTGGATTTGCATCACCCTTATCTATTAACGATGGATTACATCTAGTTAAGTGCAGAACAGATCACATCATTGTCTCTCTGTGTGGACTTTGCATGCTCACTCTCTCTCTCTCCGTGCTCTTGTTTCCTCTCATCCCAAAAGACATGACAGATAGATTATGATACTCCCACCACTAATTCTGACCATGGCAGGAGCCTCGGTTGATTAAAGCTGCCGACTGCTCCTTGATGTCATGTCAAAATCAACTGGCGCTTGTTTAAAAAGCAAATCAGAGATTAAAAAAAATCTGAAAAAGTGGCTTAATTCCCAACAATAAAAAGACACAAAGAGCCTGATCTTTCTCAAGCTTTGCTAAAGCAGTCTCACACAAACACACTCACACACACACACAGCAATCCCTAAAATCCCCTAAATGCAGAACTCCTGCCCTGCTAGGAGCTGCAGCTCTAGGTGGGACATTTAGACAATAGACAGCTTGTCCTGGTCCGGCCGACTGAGTGCGACACATGAGTTGGACCGTGTGTGCACGCATGAATGCCTACATTAGCGTGTTCAGAGGGGCAGCAGAGGCGGCTCGATACCCTGCACCCCCACCCACAGTCATCTCTCCCATCCCAGAAAGGTTGAGTCACCAGTTCTGTTTATTCACAGGCTCCCTCCTTGTGTTCCATTGACACATTTTTCCATTCACTTCTCTGTGGAGGAGCACACTGTTCCCCGGCTTCAAACCCCAACGCCAACACAGAGTTAACCACCATCCGACTGCTCCTTAATATCCTCATCTGAGCATCAACCCCACTCTCTCAGGCCAGATATCAAAGTGCGCCCTCAGTCAAAACAGTGTCTAGACTACACTTTTCTTGTACCTTTCCTGCCTCTACACCTGGCAAAAGTGCCCCCAAAATCCAATTTAGTCGGCCCCAGCCCCCTCCTCCTCCTCCTCATGGAACAAAAACAGTTGGTGTGGCCTGAAAAACCAGAGGTCTGTCTTCAGTCGACCGTGATGCAGCTCAAGTGTTTTTGCTCTTTTGTTGGACAGGCCTCACTGGCTCCCTTCTTTCTGTCTTTTCTTCACTTTACCTTCATATTCTCATGATCCATGGTGTTCAGCCTTAATGATTTTTAACATTCTGTGAGCTGTTTTCTTTAAAAAAAAAAAAGAAAAGAGTCTGGATCGGTTATTGTTATTGTTACATAATTATGAGTAAATAATAATGGTTTTGAGAAAAAACTGAATAAACAGAAATTTAGTTGGTTGACAGATTACATGACTTCTCTCTCCTCTACTCTTCTTTTTTCCTTGTTTTGCTCTCCTTGTTCTCTTTTCCCCTCTCTTTTTCTCCTTTTCTCTACTTCCTCTCTTCCCTTATTTCCTTTGCTCTAATCTTTTCTGCTCTCCTTTCTCCTGTTTTTCTTCCCTCTCCTATCCTTTTCTCTGGATTAAAAAAGCCACTGTCTTCTATTTCCCCATGCAGTCTTCGGCAGAACTACCTCTTGCTCTTCCTCCTGTGCCTTTCCCTCTCTACCTCCTCTTCAGATCCTGCGCTTCCTTTCTTTATCGCTCATCTCCGGTTCCTTCTGTTAGCCTTATCGTTGACTTCCTCTTACGCTCTGCCTCCTCTTCCTCCTCTCATCCCACCTCCTGTTCATTCACTTTTCACCCTCTTTGCATTCATCCACCAGCTGCCACCGCCATCCCTGTCAGTCTTACCTTTTCTTTCAGTTGTTTGACCTCTTGAACACACTCCAGTTGAGTGGAAAATTGGGGGAAATTTACACTCTTGTCAGGAGAAAATAGATTTGGAACGAGCATGCTTTCTAGGACAAGCTTTACTCCCATTCGTAAATTGGTTGCCTCGAGTAAAATGACTCATGTTTTCCTGTGAGTTGTAGACATTGATGACAGGTTAAACCCGGCCTTAACATATAAAAACAAAAAAACGTAAAGAGGTACAGAGCTGTGCATTTAATGTGTGCTGTAGTCACATATGGCTTTGTGATTCCTCCTCAGCGTTTCCCAAAAAGGTGTGTCAGCTTAACGGTTTCCATTCTTCCAACACTAATAACGCGTCGTATGTCGTCATCAACAAGATGCGCTTTGATTTGAGTTGACGTCAGTGGGTGTGTTACAATGTGGTGTGTGTGTGTGTCAGTGTGTGAACACAAGGGAAGACCTGTTGAGTCTTGTCAGTGTCGGCTGCGGTCACATTACTGGATTGTTGAGCGTGTCTGAAGACTAATCTGTGATGAGTTACGACACATTCAACAGACAGCGACCTGTGTCGCATCCAGCAGGGGATGTGGAGGAAACGCACATTTTATTGCATTTATTGTAAAAAAAGAATGCAATTAAAGGCCAATTTAGTATGTTAGAGGATTTACTGTAACATTAACCTGCAATTTCATCTTTTATCTTGTTACAAAAACATATCTGATTGTCATAAATGAAGAGAAATGAGGACCAACGTTTCTTTGGTCTTTAGTTAGGTGGTTAGCAACACAAAGAAATATCATCAACCACACACACTCACATGCACACACACACAAACACACACACATACAGCTGCAGCCGAGAGCTCCTGCCCTGGCCATTGTTTCCATCTCCGTTTTGGAAGGGCTGTTTCTTTATCTCTCTCCCTGGAGAAGCAGTTTGGCCCTGGGAATGGGATCACACACACTACCTCCTGTTTACCTCACTCTCTTGCACGTGTTTTCTATTCACACACATACATACACACACATACACGCACATTGTAACAGTTGGTCCTGATTTTCTAGATAAAGGCCCAGTGTGACAGACAAGGTCGTTGTTGTGTGAAAACACAGTTCGGTGTCAGCGTTGCTGTAGGTGAGGACACCAACTAAATTTGGTCTGAGTTAGAACCCAGAGTTACACTTCCATTCGCTGCACCAATCTCACGTCGCGAGGGGCTTTGGTTTTTCTACTTTGATTATTAAAAAGCCTTCTGTATGTGTCAGTGCAACTGGACAAATACACCCTGCTTATCAGCCAAAATCCTTTGTTGCTCAATGAATAAATGAAGATCAATTAGTAAAACCAGCAGGATGACGTACGAGTGAAAAACAAACCATGCCTTCATCATTTTGCATTAAATATGATTGCTGATGAAAGATAACAACCAAAATGACTAGTTGCAGCAGTTTCAGTCCAACGCGCCGACTCTCACAGAGGTAATAATTACTTAACCTACCGAAACCTTTCTGCTGTGATTACAAAAAAAAAGAAAAAGCCTGTGTATTTCTTGTTGACCCACATGAGCCTGCACTCCTCCCTTCCCTCACTGTGTTTGTGCGTCTCTCTCTTTGCTACATTTACATGGTAGCGGAACAGTTTTGCATGACTGACTGTGCCTGGTGTCTCCTGGCTGCTGGTGGTGTGCTGCAAGGGAAGCTCAGTCCACACAAGGACAGTTGATTATTCAAATCACACAACGCTGCCAAGAGCTCAGCAGCAGTGGTGTGTATCAGAGGGAGAGCAGGAGAGGTGGGATGATTGATGGAGACTTGAAGGGCTTGTGCGGCAGCTGAGATTGTGATCAGACATTGCAAATTACAAGAATGCTAACTTTTCAAATGTGCTTGAAATAAATACATTTATTTGGAAGAGAAATGGAAGTTGAACTGTAATTATCGCTCACATTATTTCTTGTAAATACCGACCCTACTACAGTTTAAAGACTTTAGAGAAGGCGTCTTGTTCAACATCAAACGTTTCTCTTTTTTTGAGAGGCTTTAGTGTAAGTGACCTTTTTCACTCACACCAGTGCTAAAAGTGAATAGCAACTGGTCACACAGACCGTCTAGGCGTCTTTGACCACACTTGCTATTATGGTTCATGCACATGCACCATTGCAAAGTACAAAAGGGCTGGGTGAAAATGAATATAGATCCGAGGGTTCGGTGATCAATAAATACACACTCAGTCGGTCACATCATTGCTTTGAAGCAGCTCAGCCAAACTCAGCAGAATGTGTAGAAGTTCAGTGTTGCGGTGCAGAGATATCTATTGAAGCTAGCATGCTAACTAGCTGGCCCCGGCTCCTGCTGTCTGGAGTTTAAAATGCCTTGTTAAGTCATTGTAAAACACAATTCAAACTTGACTGCGACAAAAGAAAATTTAATTCGCTTAAACCATCTTAAATTGTCTTTCCACTGCACCACTGTGGTTTGGTGGTAATAAACTCTGCAGAGTTGGATGTGAATATTCCTATATAAAAATATAGAAAAAAATGCCCGTGCACTGCGGTAGTCTAGGTGCTGGTAGTGGTTGCGGCAGGATACTAATAGAAACACGAAAACATACCGCACACTAGACTTGGAGTTGTGAGGATCTTGTAATTTATTGTGGAGCAACGCGTTTCGCTGGCAGCTTCATCAGGCTCACAATGAGCCCAGGAAGCCAGAGGGCCTTTTTAAGGAGAAATGGTACTCAGTAAATTAGCATAGGTGATTGGACAGGTGAAAAACATTATCTCCTTGAGAAACTTTTCACACGGTGGACTAAATGTTTTTTCTGATGTGCCCCATTTGACTCCACTGCAGTGACATTACCATATTATCAGATCCCAGTGTAATTTCTTCATATCCAGTAGAAATGATGGCAAAGCTATAAAAATGAGGCACCCATGGTAATTAAGCCAAATAAGGCCTGCCTGATTTTTGTCATTCATGTGTTTCGAGGGCCCCTGCATTCCTTCTCCTGATCGGAGCAAAGGAGACCTTATGATACTAATCCAGCGATTAGCATTGATAAAAAACGTTTTGTGCCGTAATCCAATTGAGCGCCACAGAGCAGAGCTGCAGAGAGTTCGAGTTTGAGCAAGGTTGTACCAGCTGGTCAGAGAGAATTTCTCTGTCAGAGGAACAGCACGACACAGGGCTCTTTGAGAGCAGGGGAAGCACTGCAGATCACAGATAAACACACACACACACGCACTTGCACTACTGAAGGTAGCAAGGCCTGTCCTGTTCGTGACTGCCATCAACAAAATCGCTGAAAACTGCATTGATTTGGGACCAGACTTTGTAAGCGTTATATTCTTGGTGTTTGGTGAAGTCAGTGCATCCCGGTGTTAAGTTAATTGCTAGTGATAGTGAGGCTGATGTTAATGAACAGTCAGATATCTCACATGATCTCAAGGAAGAGGCACATCACTGCAGGGCATGAAAACATTTGCTGCTGTAATGTCAGGTGTGTGTGACAGCGAACAATGAGCGCAGTGTGAGGGTTGACTGGGTGGATTGGTTTGGTCAGGGGCACCAGTGCAGTCAGTGTGGCCCAGACACATCATGAGGTGCCTGTGTGTGTGTGTGTGTTCTTGTGTATGTGTGTGTGCGTGTGTTTATGTGTGCGTGCATGTATGCAGAGAACGCTCCGTTATGAGGAAAAATGGGCACAACCCCAGTCTTACCTCAAAAGATAAACACATGACATCAGTATTGAGGGCCGGTCAGTGGAAGAAGCAACATGAAAATAATGTGAGTCCATCAG
>JAQFJA010000024.1:16087120-16105213 GCA_029874485.1 Naso brachycentron | reverse complement strand
ACCTTCACCTCACACATGCTTTGCCTTGTCATATTTTTGAGAAACTTTTGGATATATTCATTTATGCTTCCTTTGGGTTGCAAGATATGGATCTAAAAAGTGTCTCCTTTCAATATGGTGGATGTTTTTGGCTCCATTGGTTTGTCTTCATTTAACCAAATATCTCAAACTTTTTCACAGATTGCAATTATATTGGCAAAGAGTTACAGAAGAGAAAGATATATAATTCTCCAGGTGAAAAAATTTCACTAGCATAAACCAGGAGAAATTCATGCGCATTTTATGCGTGTTTGAAGATCCAATCGTTACTAAAGCTTGCGTCATCATGCAAGAAAAACTAAAGCAGATGAATTATTGTTGAAGTTCAGACATCTCACTACTGTATGTGTACAACACGTATGGGTGACAAATAAATCCTCTTAAAACCTTTTCAAGTTGTCATATTGGCATTTACAGTGGACTGATTAATTCATGGTGTAACTCATGCATTGAACAACATGTAAGAAAATGTTCCACCTTAAAAAGATGCATCTGAGCGGCTCAGTGAATGAAGTAATCATTTTCCTACCAGTAACGTTAAACTTATGGCAAGAAATCAACACGAAAAGACAGCAAAGCATCCTTTTGTTTTTGTTTCATGTTTTAAAATGCTACAGAAACATTACAGCCAGCGTTTAATCTCAGCACAGATCATCAGTTCACGGGTCCCACTCGACGAGCTGCAGCTCCTTGAAGTCCGAAGATTTCGTGACAGATATACAAACAAGAATTATTTGGATAAACTGACTACATATTTGAAATTTATATGGTAACATAAAAAATATACAAAACTTACTAAACGGATATATTAACAGTTCTACAACACTTAAAAGCAGCTTTTTGCCTGCTTGCATTCAGTGGACTGCAGTGTATGTGGCTCCACCCTCTTGGGACACTTTAGGACCGCTTGGTACCCCAACGAAAGGGTGACCAAAATAGGGACCGTACGGTTAATTTATACCCTTCAGTACTCTTTGGACAGTGGAAATGCAAATAATTGCATACTGTACCATGCCTAACGTAACTGTACCGCTCAGTGGAAACGGGGCTTATGAGAGTTTGTGCTTTGACATTGATGAGACAGCAAGGAATCAAAAACAACAATGGCAATGAAACTTGCAGTTACTGTGAGTCAAAGCCAAAGCAGAAAGAGGATATTTCAGACAGTAGATCTAAATGTTGATTCTTCCACTGTATGTAATGCACCATGCTGTTTAATCTATTTCCCTTACAGCCAACTCTTTACATCCAAGCTGAGATATGAGCTATATGTATGTGTAGCTTATTGTGACCTCACCATCCTCCAGTGTCGTAGCATTGATCTCTGAGCTGGAGGGCCCTGTGCCGGCTCTGTTGAAGGCCTGGACGACCACACCATACTGGGCAAACTTCTTCAGGTTGTCCAGAGTGTAGACCTCGCTGTCGCCGGTGGCCTTCATCTCCACAATGCTGTACTGGCCGTTACTGCCCGGGCCATTCTCTCTGTAACCGATTTGATAACCCCGGATCACCCCGTTCTGCAGCTCCTTCCTGGGAGCCTGGAGAACAAAGGAGAGGAGTGACATCAGAACCAGAATTCTGATTATTTATCCCCATTAGGAATCAGAACAACAAACATTTGCATCCAGCAAATGTGATAAAGTAAACAAATAATCTTTGAGGGTGTATCAAGCTGCTAAGAGGACAGAAAATTCCAATGCTTTACCTTCCAGGTGACCCTGATACTCTGAGAGGTCACCGCCTGCAGGATCACATCCATGGGAGGACCGTCGGGCTCTGCAAAGAGAGAAAGAGCCGGCTTGAGGTAAAAGCATTTATCTTGTCAACAAACATTCTGTGGCTTTTGTGTTTCCCGTAAGTCGCATGGCCTTGAAATATTCTGGTGTACAACTTATAAAGGTGTTTTTCTCAGTTTCACAGGCAGACTTTTAATACAAAATGGTTATTCAAGGGCAGCTATCAGTGTCAACACAGATGCAGTGGCTGAGAGCTAATACAACAAGCTAAAGTGAAATATTTGCTCAGATTCATGCCAGTGGAAAAACAGCGCTGCCAAGATACTTACGTGCTTCCTCTGTGCTGATGGTGAGCTCCTTGCTGGCTTCGCTCTTGCCTATAGAGTTGTAGGAGTACATGCGGATGCTGTAGACGGAGGCTGGGTGAAGATCCACTATGTTGGCCTGATTGTTGGTGGGGGAGATGTTCCGAGTGGCGTGCTTCAGCTCCCAAGTATCTGACAAAAGAGAAGATGATGACATGGTGCTGTAATGTTTTGCAGTTTGCTATCATTTTCCCTTACAAAAAACACTTTTCATTTATTTTTGGATTTGTATTTTTGTCATTTTCATTTAATATGAAGTCTTATTTTTCTACATAATCTTCCTAAAGAAAAGGAAAGCAAGATTCTTGAAAAGTGTAGCATTTTTTTATTTTGACAGTCAATTTCAGCTTATTCTATTATTAGTGTTTCAAATAAAGAAAAGAGGTGAAAGCAGTTCAGCATATCACTCCGCTTCCAGATTCGCTTTTCATTTTCTACAAAACGAAGAGCACACTCTTCTTACTTACCTGTCTTGTTCTTATACTCAATATCGTAGGAGGTGATGACACTGTTTCCATCAAATCTCTGTGTCCAGCGGAGATTCATGCTGCGATCTTTCACTTCACGCACCTCCAACTCTGGAGGGTCTGGGGGCTCTGAGGATTTTAAAAAGAGGAAGTGAACAAATGGAGGGAGGCTCGGTAAACAAGGAGAAGGAAGCACCCAAACAGAGACAAATGTGGATGAAAATAGAGCAGAGCAGGTTCATGTAGCTTTTATCAATATAGAGGAGAAGATGGCGCAGTACATTCGTTTATACGTGAATGGTTACCTTGCACAGTGAGCTGAATGAGGCCTCGTCCTTCTCCGTAAGAATTGATGGCGTGACAGGAGAAGAAGACTGAATCCTCACGCTCTGCTGGCTTTAGCTGAGTGAAGGAAGGTAGAAAGAGAAAAACATGAGAGAGACAAACAACTTTTCCTTGTGCAGGAAAATTGTGTAAACCACAGCTTTGCGGATGAGGAGTGGCCCTGTGAGTTTTCGTCTAATATGGCTGTTTGGCATTTGGGTTCATGCATCGCATTGGAAGAAGAGATTTAATAGTAAAAGTATCGCACCTGACAGACTATCTGAGCTATGTTTTTCACTTTATCTGGTGTAGGTGTTTATTTTTTAATTGCTTTTTTCTTCAGGGACAATGTGCACCAATGACCAATTAAACTGTAAGTGAGCCAGAATTAGCCTGAAAGGCTAATTTTCCCACCCAGATCTTGAAATGACAGACAAAAATCACAAAATTCCATATACACCTCCATAGGCATTTTTGGTAGACATATTTTACATATTTATATTCATCAGCCAGTGGATACATCGACATGCAAACCAAAGATTCATTTTTTTTAAATTCTGGTAATACTACCAGCTTTAAAGAGGTTTGAGTCTTACCAGTCATTGTCATCCATAAATGCTTGCATACACTGCTACCTCAACTACCCAAACAATCTTTTGAAGTTGTTTGGTATGCCTCTATCTGAAATCTTTGATTTTTAGATGGGCACACTGTCAAATCATGTTAACAAGTGCCTAAACTACTGGAGTTACCTCCATTTAATCTTGTGCAAAACACACCTACAAGCTTCTTTTACTCAAAACTCATTGGACGAGACTCCTCATCACATCATCGAGCTCCTGTGGTACCACTTATCAGCAGAGGCCACCTCTTAATATCTCCACCAAAAAATACTGCGTCATTAGGCTGTAACAGCTGCGTGCATCATCCGGATTTTTTCTATAATTCCAGAAAACATCTGTATCACCTGAAACATCTTACTTTTACATACAGTGGTCATTTTTTGGCATTGTTTGTTCGGATACTTTATATTTACACTTATATGTCCTAGAGATAATTATTTGTTTCCTCTTTGGAGATGCTGATCGCATTCACTCACAGAAGGACATAATGTTGGCCTCTTCTTATCCTCACCGTTAGTCAACACACCTCAAACAAACATTCAACAACAAACAAACATACATAGAGGACTCAGCCCACTCATTTTGCTTTGCAGTTTGCACCTGGATTCTTAAAATTAGAGCTCCAACAGAGAAAAGAGAAAGTTAAAAGGAAAATTGAATCTATTTATCAGCTGAGAAATAATTTAATTGTTTCTTTTTGTACCTTAAGCGTAGACAACACCTCATCCGTCTTCTCATTGGGACTTGTGGTAATGGAGTAGCGGGGGTTGCGGTCAGGGTCGATGACTGTGTCACCTCTCTCCCAGCGGATTATGATGGGCCACTCTCCCCTGGCTGTGCAGTTCAGCTCCTTAACATGACCTTTCTTTGCCATGGTGGTGTTGGGGTGACTGGTAATCATCGCTGGGACTAAAAGGAGACGAGAAATAGAGTGTGAGATAAAGAGGAGGTGAGGACAAATTGGGGAGAAGCAGGGACAAAAATCAGATTGATGAGAAGAATATTAGAAAGCACAGGCAGATAACAGAGGGAGAGGGGGAAGGAGAAAGAAGAGCAAGTGGATAATAATGAAAGATTAAAGTGGAAAGGGAGTGAGAAGTGAAAGAGCAGGGAGGAGAAGGGCAGGACAGCTGGCAGTTAAAAAGGTGGAGTTCAGAGTAGCCAAGTTCCATTGCAGGAGAGTAATGAAGAGCAATGATCAATGAGGTAAAGTCAATAAACCTCCTCTCTCATTCTCCAATAGTTAACATTGGGGTCTAGGTGAATGAGGAGGAGAAAATGATACACTCCTTTCGTGTACACTCTATGTACACAAGGCCACTCACACACTCAATCTTCTCTGGCCAACACACACACGCTCACAAAATACTGATCTGAGGAGGGTTCTGCTGTTTTGTTTTCATCACTTATTCATCTCACCCTCCCTCTTTTCCTCTTTTCCTCCTTCTCCGCTGAGCGAAACAGACAGAATTGAGGGAGGCAGAAGAGAGGAACGGTTCAATCAATAACACTAACATCAGAGGAGGAGAGAGAACGGGAGAGAGAGGGGGGGAGAGTCAGAGAGGGGCGATCCTGTGATAGCAGAACACGGTGAAACTAGTAGTTGTATTTATGTGCACCTGTTTATATGTGTCTGTGTCAGAAGGAGCCAGAAATGAAGCGCTGACATCTCTTTTGTGGGTGCAGCTGTTTTGTGAGGCTACTACATCCCTTTCTTGATGCTGACAGTTTGTGTGTATGTGTGTGTGTGTGTGTGCATGTTCATTTTCCCTATGCATTTCACGTTGCATTACACAGGGTGTTACTGACAGCAAGGGCAGGATGGAGAGATTGATTGCAGATAATGATTAAGCTCAAAGTGTTTTTGATTGTCTGTAGACAGATCCCAAGAGTCAAAAGATCAATGGCTCAGTTGCTCGCTCTCCGCTACCTCTCACACATACACACACACATCTCTCCGTCACTGCTCTTTATTGTTTTGCTCTTACGTCCACGGTCACCTTTGCTCCGCCACTCTATCAGTGTGTATGTTCGTGCCCACAGAGCACAGGGAGACTAGTGCGAGCCGGCTCATTGGTTTGACACAGTTAGCGAGTGTGTGTGCATTAAGACTGATAAAGCAGGAGCACCGGAGCGTCCTAGATGGCCTCACTGCGGTCGTCTATATCATGAAAAACTCACATCAGCCCGTGTGAGCTTGTATACTCACTCTTCACAGTAAGGACCATGCTCTTGCTGATGTCGGAGCCCACGCCGTTAGAGGCCTGACAGAGGTAGAAGCCGCGATCCTCCTCCAGGACATGTCTTATGAGGAGAGAGCCGTTACTCATGATCTGGATACGGCCCGTCAGAGGCACAGGGTGGTACTGCTGCGGATTCCCAATACCCGCTGCACAGAAAGAGAAAAAGATGACGATAGATTGTACAGTTGCTGTCCATCTTTACATTTTAATCAAATTTATTATTGGCAGTGTGGACCTATGAATATGATAATGGGCAGAGAAAAGCTGACAGACACACGTCACAGTACATATATAAGGAATGAAAAATGGGTCATGTACCTAGTGTACCTTTGGCATGTTTCCACATGACCTTAGGAGGAGGGTATCCATCAACAGAACAGTTTAGGATCCCTGCCTTCCCATAGATTCCATCCTGGTTGTTAGGTTGCACTACAAACCGAGGAGGCACTGGAGGAAGAGGACAAGTTAATGTGAAGACTTCTTTTCCAACACTTGGACCATGTGTCATATTTCCTGCATGATGAGTAAACAGTATTCAGTCAAACCATTTTGAATGGTTCTGCCGCACCACGACACTGAGACTTTTCATTTTATTTCAAATGTAAGATCCAGTGAGAAGGATATTTTACTGAGTTTTCAGAGATACATAAAGTAGAGAACCTGTAAACCAATGTTCAAATACTCCATTACAAGCAAAGGTCGTGCTTCAACATCCCACTTAAGTAAAGGTGTAAAAGTCCTATCAGCAAAATGCACTGCTTTTACACGAAAATGTCCCCTATGACTTATATTACACTTTTGTATTAATTCTGATGCATCAATGCACACACACCTCTATGGATCTTGAACAATACTTAAATTAAACAGTCAGACATTTAAGAAATGGAAGGCTAATGTTTCTTTAGTATGATGACTTCCAACTCAACGACACATCATCTTCATAAACTTGACAAATTTGTTAATGTAAAATCTTGTCTGCAGTAGGACAAACACGGTAATGCGGTTAGGTCAAAGAATCTAATAGAGTAAAAGATAGTGGAAGAGAAGTATAAAGTACATTATAGTTGAAACACTTAAGCAAAGCAAAGCAAAAGCACTAGGCAATATAAGCGGGAATGCCATCCCCTTTTATCAACATGAGCAAAATGCATCCCCCTTGTTAACCTGCCACCCCCCCACCTCTATTCTCAAGTAGCAGAGAGAGTTCTGGGGCAGATGAGTTGTTTAGTTGAATAAATGTTACTCATTGTTTCTTTATCTTACAGAGGCTTGTGCTAGTTATTGTCTGTGGCCTTGACCATGGCTCTTATACATCAGCAGACTATGTATTGATAAATCCATGGCACTGTCTATGATTCTAAAGTAGCATACAAATTCATAATTGCATATTTTTCTCACAGCCCTGGCTTTCTGTTAGTTTGTCTCTATGACGACCTCTTAATAATCTATTATGAATGCTAAATTCTACTTTATTATAGCTGATATCACCTTTATGATCAAACTGACAAATAGCCACATGTAGTCGAGACACACTGCTACCTGCAGTATTCCTATAATAATCCTGCCACCAAGCCACCTCTGTAACAAAGTAGGGTTAAGGTTGGACAAATCTCTGACTGAGTACAAGTGTAAAATAAACATGGCAAATACTTGAGTAAATGTACAGAGCAACTTTCCAATACTGCTAGTTTTTTGATGTCCAGTCCATGTACTCATCACAGAAGTACACAGCCAGGTCAGTAGTTGTGTCTGTGGAAAGCTTTGACAAGTCTGAGAAAATTATTCAACCACTTAGTTCAACACAAAGCTTGTGTTATACACTAAAGGTTGTGGATTTTTACTAGGCAATAAAGGTCTAATGAAATATGCTGTTGAGTTGCATTATGGGAAGTAAATGATTCAGGACCCCCTCCTCTTACCTGTAACTGTGAGCTGCCTTTCTGTGCTGACCGTGGCAGCATCATTGCTGGCAATGCAGGTGTAGTTGCCGTTGTGTTTGAGCGACACCTTGGATATCTGGAGGGAGCTCATGAACTCCTTTGTGTCGATGGTGATGCCCGAGGATGGCACGATCTCCTGCCCGTCCTTGCGCCACGTGATGCGTATGGGCATGTCTCCAGACGACACCACGCAGGCGATGTACATCAATTTACCAATGGAAGTCGGCGGAAAGTCAAACGGCTGGATCAGTGGAGGAACTGAGGGAGGTAGAGAAGGGAGGATGAAAAAATGAGCAAGATAGATAAAGGAAGGAGAGGGATGGAGTGTTAGATGTGTAGAGACAAAAGGAGGGTACACAGAAATGCAGCAGAAACAAAGTAATTATGGTGACAATGGAGCAATGAGATAAAAGAAGGTAAGTAATGAGATAGAAAAGTCAGATCAAGTCAAGGAAATATAAGACGAAAAGGAGAGAGGAAAAGAGAAAGGCAAGGACAGGCAACAGGGTGAAATAAAGGGTAGACAGAGAGGAGACCGAATAAGGCGAAGGGGGAATGGAAATAAAAAAAAAGATGAATGAAAACAGTTATAGGGTTGTTTAAATGAGCAGGGTGAGAGCGAGGTGAAGACAGAGATTTGAGGCAGAATGAATAAGTGAAGGATAGAGAAAAGAGAAAGCCAGACGTGAAGACAAGGAGAACATGGGTTGACACAGATTTGACGATTCGGGGGCATCGAAAGGACAAGCGGTGGGAGAGGTGGGAGAGGGGGTGATGTACAGGGAGACGAGGTGGGAAGAGACAGACACAGAGGAGGGAGACAAAAACAGACTGAGATTGGCTCAGAATCTTTACTCATTTTCACATGAAAGCCTGACTGGTAAACTTGTGGTCCGACTGTCTGATTCCTTCAGTTTATCATCTCAGCTTGAAGACCCAAAAGCCTCCACACCCCCAGAGCCTGGCCTACTAGCCCACTACCCACTCTCCAGCCGCCTGTGCCCCCTAACCCAACCCTCCACTCCACCCCACCCTGCCCTGCTAAAGCCAGCCCATAATAGCTGCTCTAATTAGAGCTCCATCCGCAGAGGGAAGAACGGTGTTGCTATGGAGAGCGGTGGAGGTGATGGCGGTGGTTCGGAGGGAGGAGGGGAGGAGGTTGGTGGTGGTGTTGGTGTGTGTGGGGGGGTTTACAGCTGAGACATCTGGGGGCTTTAATCTGGGCCTCGTTAAAATTCATCTAATTAAATCAGAGACATGACTAGCACACATTCATACAAGCACATACCTACACCCACACACAGCAAAAGCACACATGCGCGTGTGTGTGCACGCCACACTACGAAGACCAACACAAATTTCACACATCAGCTATACACGCACAACCCACACTCACACTCTGCAACTTCCCAAAACAAACATGTCATGCTATTGCCACGGAGACCCAAGCAAAATAACATACAAGGTGACATGCAGAATATATACAGTGCACACACACGCACACACACAAACATAATTGCATGTGTATGGCATGCACACACACAAAATTTATACAATAGCTCTCCTGCTCTATGTAATTGCTGAGTGGTTGAGAGAGCGCACTAAGCCACTCCGCCCCTTAATCAGGGGTTATTAGAGGCGACGCATACAGCTTTCTTCTTTCTTCCTTCCTCTGTTTCACACACATCTTCCTGCTACTAACCAGTCGTACTCAGGCTCCATCCCTCCTACAAACACCCCCTTTTACATTTGTATTTTTTTTTCCAGGTTAACTCAGTAAACCAAAGCTAGACTCGTACAAACTAGGGATGCACAATATTATTGGCATGGTATCGGTATTGGCCCATACTGGCTTTAAAATTAACTATCAGATATCTGCCAGCACACCAATATTCGCCAGTATAATAACCGATAAAATAATAGGCTGCTGTTTCCTTGATTAAACGCCCGAGTTGACGTCATGTTTCACATGTTCCCTCTGGACAGACGTTATGTTTACTTGCTTTACTAAGTATTTAGTGTAGGGTGTTGTTCAGCTAGGGTATTTATCCTTCTCTTGTTGTTTTTTACTCCCCTGATGTTTTCTTTCGCACAGTGACGCAGCTGAACCCCCCTTCATTTCACTGCATTTTATACCTTATATTTCCATGCGTGACAAATAAAGTGCCTTGAAACCTTTGTCACTTGTGAAACAGACCGTATTTGCTCTGGTTGTGGGTTTTGTTCTGATTGTCTCACGGAGAACATCATCCAGTTTTAAGTAGAATGTATAAATGTAAATAAAAGTATAAATGTCATAAATAAATATGACATGTTTTACGTAACATAGGTTCAAGTATTTTTCTTCTTTTGCACAAAGAATGAATGTTACATCATTTTAAGCTTTGTATTTTATGCCTGCATTTGACGGGGGGCAACACAGTAAGAGTATGCATAATAATACTGTATGTAAATTCCACTAGCGAAGAGACCTGTTGATCTCTGCAATTAGGTGTGGTGAAAAATATATGTCAGTATCTGTATATGAAATATATAAAATATTGGCATATCAGATATCGACAAAAGATTCAGTATCGTGCATCCCTGATATAAACCACAACTCTGTATGCCATGCTAACAAACAGTATTATGAGCTAATCTAATATTTTGTAAATACATAAAGAAACTGTCCTTCTCAGCCCTAAATACAAACTTGTGAAACTCTTTGTTATCACTTTCAAAACGATAAGTCATGTGACTGACCTTTGACGGTGACGTAGACCGTCTGCGTGATGAACAGCTGTGGCTGGATGAGCACGCTGCACACATAGGCCCCCTCGTCCATCCCCTTCTGGACGTCGCTGAGCTTCAGAGTCCCGTTTTCATACACCACCTGAACAGACATGAGCAGTGCTACATTCAGAAGTGTCGCATGCTTGGTCGTCTTATTCAGATACAGAGCCAAAAATTTATGTAAGATGATGGTCAGATTAAGAGTCAGCCATGTAAAGAAGCAGAGAGGAGTTGCTCTGGTTTGCTTTGGGCCATCATTTGTTTCTACGCTGATAAATAAAAGGCAAAATATAGACTAATGCAATATACAATAAAATAAAAAGTGGCTCACAGGGACTATAGAACTCAGTAGTCGTTACATCTGTGTCTCTGACAGTAAAAGCTCTTTTTCTTTGCCAAATGCTTGCTTGAGCTTCCGTCTTACAGATATGGGAGCATAAATGTCTCATAGCCTCAATGGGCCTTTAAACTATACTCCATATACAGGATGTACAGTACATGTATAAGAAGATTTATGTATCCGCACACTCATGTTACACAGTGATGTGTGGAACATAAGTTCTGATGCATTTTTATCGTCTTCGGGAGGAAATATAAAAAGCGAGCTCCACCTGGCGATGGTTGTCAGGCAGCAGGAGTCCCTCCTTGTACCAGTTGATGGAGTAATAAGGATAGCCAATCACACGGCAATTTATGAAAGTGTTCCTTCCTGCCACTGCAGTGATGTTCTTCATGGGACGTATCCTTGGAGGACCTGATGGGCAGGGGGAGAGAGATGAGGAGAAAGAGAAGAGAAGGGGACAGGAGGAGATCATTAGTGGATGGTGTCAGAAGCAGATCGTGGAAATTTAGGACTAAAGGGGAGGGGTGATCAGGAAGGGAGTTGGGGAGAAGGGGAGGGGGGCAGAAGAGGAGGGGTGTTGGAAGAGAGAGAGGTTAGAATGGTTTGTATTAATGTTAAAAAGCAGCTTCACTGGACTATAAGAGAGGAGAACTTGCACAATTTCTGACTATGACCACCCAGATGTGTGACTCCACCCCAGGCTAACAGCTGTATTCTCTTGAAACAATGTTTGATCCTTCCCAGACACAAGCTCAAGCTACCTTTTTAAGATGTGAACTAAAAATAAGTCTTATCAAAAGTCTTAAAAACAGGGGAACAAAACAGTAGATAAAAATGCCACAGATAATGCCTCTGTTTCTCTGGCAGTTCACATTGTTTCCCCGAAAAACAAACACAAATCAAAAGCAGTAATACAAGAAAGCCAGACTTCAGAGCAGCAGCGACAGTGTTATCGTTTGCAGGTCAGATTGGATTAGCGATGGCAATTTCATTTAATGCTGCTGACATTTAAACAAACCAACATTTAATGCAGTCTAAAAAGAGAGAGCAGCAGAGAGAGGCAGAGTGAGTGGGTGAAACAGACAAGAAAAACTCAACTGACACTTCACTTTATTTAGAGGCTTTCAGTTTGTTGGAGGGTAGTGCACCTACAGGGATGGGAAAGCCCAATAATAACACAGTATCACCCAGTATTTTCGAATACCATTTTACAATAAATGTATCTTGCACCTGCCGCATTTGTGCTGACTGCTGCAGGAGCTCGGTTCTCTTGAAGCCCTCCAATGCAGAAATCATCATCTTTAACAGCCCAATCATGGATTGTTTGTATACATATGAGTGCAATCAATCTAATTTTAATTTACTCTGACATGTGGATAGAGGGCTGTACATTTCCTATGGTATCATATGCAGTTTTCTTTTTGTTCCAAGTACTAAAGTGTTGAGTGGCTGAACAACAGGGTTACAAAACAAGATTTTATAAACTAACTATAACAAATACTTGAAAATACATCCTGAAGGAAAAAACAAAAAATACAACAAAAACAAATCTTAAATGCCTTAATGTAAGGCGATGTTTTGTCTGAAGACGGAGTGAAGGCAGACAGACAGATGGACACAAAATGAGTTTAGCATTACTGGGAGACACTGGGAGCTTCACTGCAATCGTCCGACTCTTTATCTCTGACCTTCTCACCATTGTTCGTCTTGTATCTTTGTTTTTGTCTCTTCTTCCAGCCCTCCTACCCCCCACTTTCCTCTCTCTTTCTCAGCGTGTGCTGAGCTTTGAAGTTCTGACGAGCGAAAGATGTATTATTCAGGAGTACTGTCGCACAGACACACACACACACACACACACACACACACAAGCATATATACAGTATACACGTGCATGTGTGCTAGGCTCAGTGTGTTTGCTGTCAGCCCCTCATTGAATGGGGCAAGTTGAGTGTATCACATTTCAGTGAGTGGCTAAGCATACTAGTGTGTTCCTGCTTTTTTTTATGCGTGTGTCCACGTGTGTGTGTGTGTGTACTGGTCGGATTTGTGTCAGTTTGTGCTGCATGAAGGGCTGAAGCTCTCTGGCAATAAGTTTACTCTCACTCCAATGATCATTCTGGCATGTCTCCTTAGAGCAGACTCTCATGTCACAACTGCACATCTCACCAAAGGACAGACAGAGAGACAGAGGGAGAGAGAGAGAAACCGAGAGAGAGACAGAGATATATGTATATAGAGGGAGAGAGAGAGCCCTGTCCATCTGTGTCACTCCTCATCCTTGTTGTCTCAGACGACTGTGACATCACCAGTCCTGTCACCAGAGTTCACCGTCACTCCCCTGACAGACCCTAGCAATCCTCCCCTCATCACTCTTCTTCTCTCATCCCATCTATTCTCTCTCTTCTCTCCTTTTCTGGACATCTTAATGATTTTTCATTCATTAATCTCTCCTTATCTCATTCAACCAGTCTTGCTCTTCCTACGTACAGCTATAATCTTTCGAACATGTCTGCCTGCAAACAGCTCTATGTGTGTGTGCATGGGAGGGTTTATACTCATAGCTACAGCATGTGAATGAACAGGTATATATGTTTTGTATTTGTGTGTGATCACTTGGGCAAAGCTACAGTATTTGAGAAAACAGGACAGTTACCTTTAGGAGACAAACTGCAAGAAAGAAAGACAGAATGAGACGGATGAAATTAACTGTACAGGCTAATTTTAAGTAAAGGTGTAAAGATTAAAAGAACAAAAAAATGAGAGAAAAGGTATTAATATATGCAGCACATGAGAAAGCAAAACACACATACAGAGATAGAGGTAGAGATATAGAAGGGTACAGGATAGGATGTGGGTCAGGTTAGGGGTAGGGGGGTCAGGCTATGACAAGCCTCTGTATGACTGATATTGAAAAGTAGACAGGCACCTCTTACGTTTATGCGCGCTTGGTACTCGGCGCTACCGGCCGAGTTTCGTGCGGCGCACCGATACACTCCTCCATCGCGAATCTGCGGGCTGCTGACGTTGACATGGCTCACGGTGCTGCCGTCGGAGAGCGTGTACTGGCTGGCTCTGACGCGGGACAGGTCCCGGGCTACGGGTTCGTCGTCCAGGGTCCAGGTGATAGTGGGAGGAGGCGCTCCTTTGGCCGCACACATCAAGGAAAAGGGCTCGCCTGGGACCACCACCCTCTCGCTGAAGGAGGCGACGATACGGGGTGTGCCATCTGGAAAACAAACACATGACAGGAGATGTGAAATGTGGATGAAGTCAGCCTTATGATGGATACAAATCAGACTAAATCACTGTGAGCTGCAAAGGTGGGAGCACAGAAACATATTTTTGTACTCTAAGTCACCAAATAGAAACACTTCATATCAGTATCAATAAAATCAATGGATGGATAAACTATGTGCAGTATTTAATGCAGCTGTTAATTTCAATTTTAATAGTTATTGATCATTTTTATTCACGAAAATCAGTCATTTCTCTCTTGCCCAGTTATAATCCTCTAGTAAAATATCCCCCTGCTAACCATTCATTGCAAAAAAAAGAGAACAGCAAATTGATCATGCTTGCAAACAACAAATTGTCTCTTCCAGTCTGTGTGCCGTAGAGCATTTTGTAGTGTTTCCATTGACTGTGCGAACCGTGTAAAGGCATTGTGAAACATATAGTGGTAATCTCCAGTCTCCTCGCCGATGGTCTCATTTGCCAGAGTAGGTAAGATGTGAGGCATCAGTATTGAATTTAAACAGCTTCATAGCCAGTTAGAAGTTTCTTGAGGGAATTTTAAGAAAGAATAGAGACAACTGATCATTCCATCTTCTCACAGTCATGAGCACTCATGGTAATCCCTTGCTGTGTTCCAAATTGCATACCTCGATTAGTATTTTTCAATGCAGCACACTTCAATGCAGTACACTTATTTCACTGCCGTTTTTACTGGACTGGAAGTGACAGTGTTTTTTTTTAACCACCTCTTCTTTTTTAAATGCTTTTTAACAGCCAGTTCACTAATACATCACTAATATTCGACAACTATTTTCACCCACTATTTAATTCATTTAACTTTTATTTTATTTGATCAAATACTGAAGAATGTGCTACAGTAAAGACGATAATACATCACACGTAAACCAAACGCATACCACAATGTCAACGCCTGATTAAAATGTGCCGCTGTAGCTCGGAGCATGTTAGCTAGCTCACAGATGCTAATGGTAGCTAGCATGCTAATGGTACCAAATCATTACAGACCCAACAAACATTACCGATGGTGGCTATCTGACAGCAGCATATATTCATAGTGGTGCTTTGTGCGAAAACATGTATAACTTGCATCTGTACAAGGTGGCGACATTCACAGTCACCAGGCTGGTGGTGCGAAAAAACCCTTGGCTGTAATCCCCTACCACCATTTCAAAAGCTCAGAAGTCTGTGACGAAGTTTCCACTACATGACCAATATGGCTTCGTTGGGGGTGTACAGTGTCCATCAACTTTTTGACCATTTTGAGAGCCCGAGTAGTACATTGCATTTTTGCATACTTCTCATTGTGAACGCATATCATGCACTATGCACTTAAAATATTATATATAATTATATAATATAAGTGTTTAGTACAAAAGTATTGATTGGAACACAGCTCCTGTCTCACCTTCCAGCAGTATGATGGAGAAGTCCTGAGCAGTCTGACCCTTGCGCGTTGCAAAGCACTGGTAAGCTCCCGAGTGTCTCTTTTGTGCAGCGGAAATGAACAACGTCTCGTTGTGAGCCCCCTGGATGGAAAAGTGCTGATCAGGTAGGACGGGCTCTGTGTTACGGTACCAGGACACAGTAAAGTGAGGGGAACCCTGGACGGCACAGGACAGGATGACCGTGCTGCTGATCCCTGTCTTCAGGTTCTTAGGAGACAAGGTGACCCGCAGCGGCTCTGAGGAAAGAAGGTGGAGCACAGCTAAGAAAGAGGAGATGACTGACAGAAGCAAATGACTTTTGAAATGTCAGTCAAACCGTATTATTCACAAGTTACTACCTAAACACTCAAGGTACATTACTTGGTGTGTATGCAGGTTTGTCTCATGCTTGCAATGCTGAAAGAAAGCAATTTGAATCGAGTTACGCCGTGCTGGTCAGGCAACACAAATCATATTCTGGTGTGGTGTGATTGTGTATTTTTCTGCCATTGCTTTGGTTTGTGTGCATGTGTGTATGGAGCATGATTGTGTGTGTGCTAAGCAGCGAGGAATTGCGAGACAGATAGACAGAAAGGAGAGAAAATGTCATTGAGCAATAAAGCAGTTGGTGTTAAGTGCTGGAGGCTGCTGAATGTGTGTGAGGGAGCAACAGTGCATGTGTAAGACTTTCTTCATGGGCAATAAGTGCATGTAGTGTGTGTGTGTGTGTGTGTGTGTGTGTGTGCATACCACCTTCTATGCCCTGTCATAGGAGGTTTGTGGCTTGTGCAGTGATGTGCCCTGTGGCCAGTCTGCCCAGTGTCCGCTAACTTCACCCTTTTCCCAACCACACTCAAATTTCTGCTCCTCCACCTCCTCCACGTCCCTACTATTCGTTCCACAAGTGTGCCACCTCCTCCATCTGCATCACCGCCTTCCATCTTTCATTCATACATATAACATTACGAAATTCTCAGTCATTTTCCCCGTCTGCCACACCCCCGTTCTGCTGATCTCTGTTCTGCTTTGTCTCAGGTTTGAGAGCACAGTGGGGGGAACGAGCCGTCCTCTGAGATCAAGCTCACTCCCAACCCAGACGAGGGTGGTTTTGAGGGGGCGAGCAGGAGGCACAGGGCCAGGGCAAAGCCAACAGAGCTTAAATGATTTCTTCATCTTGCCTGTCCGTGACCTGACATCACATTTATTACCTCTGTCCATCCCACTCTTTAGCTCCATCTGTAGATGTCAGTGTTACTGTAAACAGCGGCAGTCAGGAAATCACTGTTGTGTGATAAGAGGGAGTGATCATGGAACTTGAATGCTCATATTTTAATTTCTTACTATACTGTCTTAAGTCCTTTACCCACCTATGACATTCAGGTGACCTGTCACTTCTTTGGAGCCAAAGCTGTTGGTGACCTCACAGATGTAGTTGCCACTGTCCTCGAGCCTCAGGTCAGAAACTGTGAGGCCGGTAATGCGCCGCGTCCAGCGGGAGTCTGCCGGCAATGGCCGACCATCCTTCAGCCATCGGATGGTGGGGTTTGGGTAACCAGATGCGATGCAGGGCAGCTCTACGCTGTGTCCCACCTGCACCTCACCAGACTGGAAACTGTCCAGCACTGAAGGGGTGGACTCCGTAGGGTCTGTGGGTAAAATATGTCAGAGGAATTATATTTTTATTTGCAATTATCAGTCCTTTGATTGATTTTTAGATCCTTAAAAGACGAGTTTGGCATTTTGGGAAAAACACTAATTTGCTTTCTTGTTGGGAGTAAATATTAAGCTACTGCTAGCAGATGATTAGCTTAGCTTAGCACAAAGACTGAGAACAGGGAGCTTCCAGCCTGGCTTTCTCCAGAGACAACTGCACTTTTTTAAGGTTACATCACCTAACATCTGGTTTGTTATATTCATGCAAAAATTGAAAAGTAATGACATGAAGTTACTTGGCATACTATTTGCTGGCCACATATAGCAACTTCCTGTCTTTGTCATTTGTCTGGCCTGGCCAGGATACAGGCTGAAGTCGAATAGTCTTTTTTCATAGGAAGGTTCCTAACCAGAAGTAGTTAATGATGAGAGCTGTTTTAGCATAGGATACACTAGACCATCCTTTACAAAAGGGAAGGAGATTTTTCAGTCACACAATTCTCTGTTAGCTTCCTAACCTTAGTATCTATTTGCTAAAACCAAACAAACCCTGTGCAGAGATCTCTGTTTAAGGTAATGTTCTTAAAATGTGTTTTTTTGCTTTAAGAGAGAGCACATGATGCCACTGTCTACACCCAGTTACGATTATGGTATCCCTAACACCATAACGTTATAAACTTAAACTAGCTAACCTTAGCTAGCTAACTGTGGCACCCACTCGCTAAAGCCAAAAGTTTTTCTTCATCTAAGACCTGCACCTTTTGTAATCCATTTCTGGAAAATTGTAGTTTCACTGTGGAACACATCCACCGTCGCATGATTAGGTAGCCTAGTGAAAGTGCAGTCGTATTCTCTCCTTCCTCCTTTTGAATTCTCCTTTCTCCTTTCCTTGTCCTCATGACATTATTC
>JAQFJA010000024.1:16028033-16044702 GCA_029874485.1 Naso brachycentron | reverse complement strand
AACTCCTGAGAGACTGAACCGACTACAAATAGACAAAACAGGTCATTTTTCCAGACAATCTTCTACTTTTATATATTAGCATTTTGATTATCAGATTTTTATGAGGACTTTGTAAGAACAAAAGAAGGTACACTCCTAAAATTTGCTTTAGGTGTGCACTGAAGTACACTGAAGATTTTTTATATCTGGTATTTTAAAAATCCATAGAATTATGAATCTGGTGATAATCATGATTACACACTCAGGAAATATGTAACTTTGTACTTGTCACACTGTGGCTGAATGCCTTTGGACAAGTCTGTAATGTACCTTCTAGCTACTTATCTGCACGCATCAATATAAAATGAATCTGCAGTAGGATAATATATATAGTGCATATAATATGCAGATACATTGGCTCATTTATTGGTATTGCTGTAAAGTGAACCACACACACACACACACACACACACACACACACACAAACAATCCACACAAACGCCCGACTTTAGTCTGACTTTGGCCTTAGCTCTACAGGTTCAAGAAGGCGATGCACGTCCATATCTGTCGCTAGTGCAGAACAAGATAAGTAACAGTGTCAAAAGAAAGAAAAGTCAAAGTGCAAAGACTTTGGACAGTAAAAGCGTTTTCGGAGCAGCAAGCTGTTGTGCAGACTTTTCTTTCTTCTGAGACACAGAAAATGTCCCATCATTACATTCAGGGACATGCACCACAAAGGAAGGAAGGAAGGAAAGAAGAAAGAAAAAAAAGAAAGAAAGAAAGAGTGTTATGAAGGTTTATCTCCAAACATTTATGTGTTTGGAGATAAAAGATAAATTCTCCTGACAGTGACAACATGTATATCTACACTACCTGTCAATGAAGAGTACATAAATATGCAGCTATGCCCTCTGTGTGTGTGTGAGTGTGTGTGTTTGTGTGCGTGTGTGTGGCAGAGCTGAGCTATGGCGATGCACTAATAAAAATCAGGCAGCGATGCATCCTCACACCTTCCTCATTCCGCCCGCCGGTTCGCACCCGTTACCATGGTGACCAGATAAAACTCACACTGTTTTAAGCTCCAACTGGAGATGGAGATGGATACTAACAAAGTCACACACACACACGCATACACACACACACACACACACACACACACACAGATGAAGTTCCTTTATACACATCCGTCAACAGAGCCACCTCTTTCAGTTCCTTAACTGACAAGCAAACAAATGCTAATTTTCTAACCAACGGCAACACGAGCAAACCGTCAATTAGAGGGACAGACATGGCTAGATAGAGAGATAGCAGGAGAGGGGTAGGAAAAACCAGAACACACAAGACCCTCCTCTGTTTCACTGTCTGCCTGTCTATCTATCTGTCTGCTTCCCCCCACACTGCTCCATGAACGTGCCTCAACGCAAACACATTTGGCTGTCAAACAGTGACACAACACCCAGGCAGGGTCGTCTCGCAGTGAGGCCAGCTGTCAGCAAACACCCTCCTGCCTCTTCATCAAAGCCCATTCAAACTCAGCTTTATTGACCAACATGGCCGTTCGTGTGACATGTGTCATCTTGTCAAGCCAATACCTTNNNNACACTGTCTTTAATAAATGGCAAACCACTAGAGCATCTCGAGTGCTATCGAAAGAGAGAAAGCTGTACATGCCACCAGGAGCTGATAGATGAGAGTGGGTGGGTGGATGGATGGATGGATGGATAGATGGATGGATGGAGTGTAGAGGGGTGGGAGGGGTGCACATGTGCACTCATGATGTGTGTGTGTCTGTCTGACACAGGCCACCAGTCCGTACCAGGGAGGGAGAGATATGAGAGGAGGCTTTGAGCCAAAGATGGACAGACCGAAGACGAGAAGCACTGTGTTGCTAATAGGACCTATTCATCAGTCGGGAGAGAGAAGAGAGACAGAGTGAGAGGGAGACAGAAAGAGAATTAGAGAGAGATGCATCACAAAAATCTCTAAAACCTGTTATAATGAAAATATGGGGAAATGTAGTCTACTGTAGGATTATTATTTTCATTATCCAATAACCTAATATTTATTTTTCGTATAAGGCAGTTAATCATTTCGTCTACACTGAAAACTGAAAAGAACCCTCAGAGACAACGATGACATTTTCACACATCTTGTTTTGATCGAAAAACAGTCCCCAACTCAAAAATATTTATGCATACTTTAATTATAGAGAAATAGCAGTAATAGATCAAGTAGGAAAAGCTAGAACAAGGATTTTTTTGACATTTTTGCTTTAATTAATTGCAGGGAATAATTCATTACTGTAACAGTCAAAATATCTAGTTATTTTTATGATGAAAGTTGATAGTTATAACATCTCTAAAATTTGCATTTCATATTATTTACTACACTAAAAATATACTTAATTTTACAGGACATTTCTGAACATCTGGACATGATCAATAGTTATGAAAACTCTTCAGTGGAAACTTATATTTGCATGATATTATTCATAAGAGTATTCTATAAATGTACTATATTGTATTATGGTCTTAAGTTCACAGGATAAATTATGCTAAAGAATCTTATTAAAGCTTACAGATGACTTATCTTGATCAGCGTAGCCACAGAAACCTGCTCCTGTGACTATGCATGTGTGTGTGCACACGCGCGCGTGTGTGTATGCATGTACATGTTCACACGCATGCCCTTGCTTGTTCATATGTTCGTGTTTTACTGTCAAACAGACTGGCCGGGTCTCTCTACTCTCGCACTGAGGGATCCGTGACAAGAGAGAGGGGAATCCAACAGCAAGCTTTATCGATCCAGACTGGAAACCCCCCTCAGGCCACACACACACCGACACCGACACACACACACACACACACACACACACACTACAGCTGTGCTGGATCAATGAGTGCTCCCGTGTGAAGGACAGAGCCATACAAAGAGGCACACAAACACACACTCACACTCGCAAACACCTCTACACACACACTATTGAGAGAGATGAAAGGGGTGCTCGGTATCAGAGAGCGAGATAAGGGGCAGAGGGAGTAATACGTATCATCTGACCTAAACAGTCTCATCTGACACCCTACAATTTACCATTGCTCCACAGAGCAAATGTTAACACTGCACTGCACAAGCCTGCACACACACGCACACACACACACACACACACACACACACAACATACAACAGCATGTAGGAGGCTCAGTCTCAAACGGATAATATTATTCCTCAGTCAAACAACGCATGATTTGAATAGTGGATCAGATGAAGCAGAGAGAACAGCTCCAGACACAGCAGAGCCCTAGAGGTGTGGCTGCTCTCTTTTGGGTGACTGTGATGAGCAGCTAAACAGATCTATCACTCATCAAATTAGATCCCCCGAGCCCACACACACCCTTCTGTCCTTCTCACACACACATACACACACAGCACATGTCTACTAATGTCTGATTTATCCCTGTAACGCAGCTATTAACCACAGCAGTGTCAGCTAGTGAGCGAGGAGCCGGGGAAAGGCCGTTTCATCAGACTCCTTTTTGAATGACTGGACCATTTTTTAAAACCTTCCTCCATCTTCTCTCACTGACAAAACAGGAGATGTCAGTGACACAACTGAATTGATTAGTATTGATTAGGGGGTGTGAACAGTCACAACCATGGCAGAGGAGAAAATCCTCTTTACAATAAAATCTGTAAGAAAATCACATTTTTTAAAATGCTGACAGAACTCGACATTTTGGGATTTGGGATTTATTCAGTCTAAAAATAACAGGAGAGGTTTATCATTTCTCTGAGAGTAAATGTTCCAGAGTCCATTGACATATTGGGATGACATTAGATCATTTGCTTTCCATTATTATCCACCAACTGATCAAACACAGCAAGCACGCACTCAGCCAGATATAACTCACATGGTCAAACTAATGGAACTTGCAGCAACAGAGGCAGATTTAGACAGATTTTGTCTGCAGACCCGAGTCGTTCTTTAATGACTATCAATGACTGAGTGTCCTACCTGGGATGATGGAGACGGTGTCTTTTTCCCAGGACACCACGCTGACATACTCCTGGACAGCAGAGGGGATGAGGCACTTGAACACCGCGACATTACCCCGCATGGAGCGCTGGTCGGCCACACGGACTGTGTAGGGCTCCCTGAACACTGGTGTGTGGAGAAAAAAGCTGAAGTTAGTCAATGAAGGATGATGGTTGGTGGTTATGTTGGTCTCAGAAAGGTGGAGTGCAAACATCTATCTTCAGCTTCAACCAGTGACAAAGCGACCAAAGTATCAGCTGCTAATGGACAACTTAATTTGCTTTAGATACTCGTGGGAATGAAAGTAACAATTATTTTGACCAATTAATTGTCAGAGAATGTCAGCATGTCTGTCACAGTTTCCAAAAGCCCAACATTGGATCTTCAATTTGTTTGTTTTGTCAGATCAACAACCTAAACCACTAGATATTCAATAAGCAACAACAAACACAAAAAAAGAATCGATTTGTCATATTTACAAAGGTGAAACCAGCCAATGATTGCCATTTTATGCCTTTAAGATACCAGATCATTGATGGAGAGTTGTACCACGCAACATGTGCAAGAACCTTAGGTGTAGGGATATTCAGAGTACTTTGAAGCTTTGTTGCTTTGTTCATAGCATGCCCAAAGTTTAACGTGCGTATTGCAGGTGTTATGATGAGTGTCTTTTGTGTAAAGAGGTGTGATTTATAGGCTAAGAGAAGCAGAGTCAAACAGACACAAGGTGGCGTTGATGTGTTGTGGCTCTAACTCATTTAAGTAGCAAGTGGGTTTTCCTAAATTGGGAAAAGGGGAAGACGTAGACAGAAGGAACTCCAGGTTTAGGTTGGAGAGGACGCACAAAAACACAAATGCAGATATTCATCCTTTTACACTGAATGACATCATTTATTGCAGCCAACTGGATAGACATAAACGTTTCCCAAAGGAACCTGACAGAGCAGCTGCTCAATGGGAGATAAAACAGTCATGAAAGTAACAACAATGACATTCTGTACTGCCAAGGTGACTTCTTCATGCATACAACTAACACTTCAGACTCTACTTTACTGCAAATGTTGACACTGTCCAGTCGACATCCCTCTCTCCTGTTTAACCCACAGAAAAAGAATGCACGGGTCAAGTGAACAAATTTGTCTGGTGTCCTGTTCAGCCACATTAAGCCAGTGTTTCTCTCTTCAGCCCCAGATTGGAAGTCACACTCTGATCATAAAGAGGGTTGACATGGAGCTGCATTGAAGGGGATACACAGTGAGTGGCCCTTGGCCTTTTAAAGAACAACGCCACAGATGCTATGAGACAACGAGGAGTGGAGGGTTTGCTCACGGCCGATGGACCTGTCACATGCAGGCGCCGGACATCAAAAACACACCCTGTGCACATGGCATGCAGAACACTGGCTGCAAGTCTGTGCCAGTGTACAGAAAGGATTGTGGTGATTAAGACAGACTTAATGATGAAAACAGTAGCCTGTAGCTAACCAAATTAACTCTCCAGTTAACTCTGTCACATTCAGATTAGGAGAGGAATGTGAAATGCTGAATCAGAGCATAAATTTTCATTAAATAAATTAAGTAAAGTGAAATTAAATTAATGGATTATTTTGGTGAGGAGGAGAGACAGGTAGTTCAAGGGCGTCCTAGCTTGGCTGAATGAACACTGACCCGAGTTTTCTGAGCTTAACTGTGCAGGTTTTCCCTCCACTTTGATCTCATTTGTAAAAAGGGGCGTTGTCAAATATTTGTCCAGGGACTGTGACAGAAAAATGAGCCTATAAAAACAAAGAAAATGGGGTCTCAGAGAGGCTGATGTTTGGGAGTGTGTGTGGCAGCACAATCTAACACAATCTATCATTACTATTCAACCAGGCTTCCCTTAGAAATGAGGACAGCAATGGCTTAACAATGTAAAACACACACACACACACACACTCACGCACACACAAACACACAATACAGGGAGTGGCCCCGCCCTCCCGTGTGTTCGCTCTCTCCCCCAGCTCTCCAGTGATATAATTAACGCCTAGCCTGAAGGCCACTTTCCTTGGTCATTAATAATGCTTTATGCCAGCCGCCACTGTCACTGGAACCCAGTGGAACCAAAGCCGATGTCCTTGTCCAAATGGTGAGGAGTCTTTCACCTTAAAGTCTGAGGTGTAATCTCACAAGTCTTCGCCTGATTCGTTCATTGCTTTTACGCTGTTCCACTTTCTCATAATTGCCTGAACCTTGGACCTTTTCTTTCTTCTTTCAAGACTTATGAAGGAGGAGTGGAGTGGATCAACATTGTTGAGATGTTAACCGTGTGACCATGCCAAACACAGACAAGCATTACAACATTGGATTTGGGCTCTTTAGGTTATCAGTTGTGGCCTTAGTGATGCCACTTGTGCCTCAACTTAATCAATGGTGGCAGTAAGATATCCTCTGGGGAGCATATCACTTCTCACTTTGTTCACCTGACACATTAGCCACTAATGTGAGCTGAAGCCTCATTTGTAAGCAAGTCAACGCTAAAGGACAAATAATTCCAATCAAGTCTTCATTTCAATTCTTCATTTGAACAGCCTCTGCCTCTCATTGATGCCATCTACCTGCAGATCAATAGCCGGGATCGACTGAGTAGCCTCGGCTGTTGTGGCCGAGCCAATTCTCTCAATCTTTTATTTACTCTCTGCTTGACCCCTCTGCCTCCTGTCAATAGCAGGGAAAATCCCTAACACCCACATAACCTCTCATAGAGTGTTTAAAATCAGCTCGACAGTTTGTAAATGTTCAGTGCAATGATGACAGTCAGCACTTGTCAAGTCAGCAGCGGTTCAGATCCAGTCAAGGTCACATCAGGTTTGCACTCCCTCTGCTTTGACCCCAGCGTGTCCTACACTTGCTAACCTCTAACAAAGTGTTGTTCAGACACACCCCTTCCCCATCAAAATGCGTCAAATAAGCCCTGTATGACCACATGCCCTTGTACACCACCATGTAACCAGCTCCAACAAGAGGCAAATGTTGTGATAGCATTGTCATTTAACACACGTCCCTCTTCCAAGATCTGAAAGACAGAGGAAAAAAAAATTACATATTCATTCTCTTAAGCCTTGTGACAGGATGCAAATGGTAGCCCAACTGATTTGTGTGTAAATTGCACTCCCCCTCATCGCATGCGCAGCAGAATCATTAGGATGTTACTGATGCCTGACTATATGCAGCCCGGTTGCCTAGGAACGAGCTAAAACATGGGTCTGGTGCACTGGGCGCACTGGGAGGCAAGTCTTGTATCACTGTCGCCTCAATAATTAACAATGGGGAAACCAAATACTGCATTTATTTATTCATAAAGCAAGCAGCAAAAACACAGAAGGAGAGAGAGAGGAGGAAAAAATTGACATACGGAAGAAAATAAACAGATGCAGGGTTCATTACTGAATGGATCGGATAAGAAAAGAAGTCCTTGTGTATCAGGTTCAGAGACTTACTCTATTACTGTAGCAAGGAAATGTCAGCCAGAGAAAAGATGAGGGGAACAGTGGAGGGAAAAGGGATCTAGACACCTGCTGCCTTGGCCCGGGTCGACAAAGGTTTGTGTGTTTTAGCTGGGACAAAAGGGAGACGAGGTGAGCTCACTGAACAGGTGTCCTCATTTCATGTGATCAAGTTTGTGTAAGAAGATACTGGGCGCAAAAAATATGAAACCGTCTGACTCTGGCAAAATATTTTTCAAGCACCAACTGTAATGACTAATTGAAAGTGCCTGAGGAGGGCTTTCCTTCATAAACTTACACATCTGAGATTGGGTGCTTTAACTTGTTAACAAAAGTGACGAGGCATTGTGTATCCAAAAGAGGAGAGGAGAGGAGAGGAGAGGAGAGGAGAGGAGAGGAGATCCTTAGAATACAGTACGGTCTTACACCTGAGGCTACAGATGTTGCAAAACTGCCTGATATGTTGTGAGATAAATGCACAAACACACACACACACACACACACACACACACAGACACACACAGACACACACACACATAAAGCTTTGCTTTAGGGTCCCGGATCCAGTTCACAAAATACTGAATGTTTTTGTCAGTGTGAAATGGATTTTCTCTGCCTTTTTCATTGATAATACTATTTTTTAAAAGTGACAGATTCTGGTGGAAACTCAAGTGCTTGACTTCCTTGTGTTTCTGAAAGGAAAAATAGGTGGACGTGGAGGTGTTCATGTCAGAAATCAGTACCTGTCTCCACACAGATGAGTGGTTACAGATAGATTTAAATAGCAACAAATGCTTGGGGTTTTTTTTCGTTTTTTGGGGGGGGGGGTCTGGGTTTGTTATTTTTTATGTGTAGGCCAACCGAAAGATTAGTTTTCTGCGTATTTATTTGAACCTAACTTTAAAGGTCTAAGTTCTGAAAAGAAAGTAACATCATTGTACACTATATAGCTACTGTTTACTTACAACTGCTGCAAAAGACTCAGTTCAGCGTGAATGCATGCTAAAGCGCATCAGCTACTAGCATAGGATAAGAGTAATTGAGCAATAAGAATAAAACAGTTAAAAAGCAGAATAAATAAATTTTTAAAAGAGCTTACCAGTGTACCAGAGCTTTTGCATGTTTCTCACATTCACCTCACATTGTTCGGCATGCATTTTGCAAAGCATACTGCACTGTGTTTTAGATTTTTGAATGTAATTTTCCCCCATTGGATTCAGTTAATTTCTAAACAGTATGATAATTAAACAGCAGACTCTTGAGATGTACTGGAGTCGCATGATGCATCACAGTTAATAAGTCTGCTATTATTTTTGTCGGGCTTATGTAATTGTTGTGACAAATTAATCTGGACTTTAAAATGCATTATCATGCAACAGCAGTGGGGAAAGAAACATTCCAGACAGTATGTTTAGTGAGAGGGATTATACAACTTTAACAACTCAAGCAAGTTTTGAAAGTATGCTAGTTGATTTGATACAATACAAAAATAAGTAAAACTAGCTCTGCTAGAGGCGTCCTTGACCCACAGGCTCGGTCCCAAATCAATGGCTGCCTGAAGTATTCATGAAAAAATAAACTCACCAACACAAAGAAACTCCAGTATATGATGAACTTTGTGTCCTAAAATAGTTCTTGTCCTTACAGTAAGTATTTTTCAATAGCAGCCTTTTTTAGCTGTCTCTCAAAATTCATGAAATCTATTTTCCAATTTTACATTTTCCAACCAAAAAATTAATGTGCGTACAGTTTTGCTGGCATCGAAGAAGCTTTGTGGAAAAAAGTGAGAACGGGAAACCAAATTAGACAAAAAGAGGGAGCCAAATAAAAACGTATACAGGAAAACAAGCGGCACACATAGTGATTTTCATAAATGTAGAGCTATCCAGACAGGTGCTGGTGCTATTATTGGACCACAATCAGCATGCATGGGAGAGGGTGAGAAAGAGGGAGAGGGACAGAGAGAAATGTGAAGACATGAAGACAGAGAGAGAAAGAGAGATGGGGAGGGGGAGGGAGAGGGGGTTGGGGGTGGGGCTGATTTTTTGGGGTTGGGAGGGTATCACACTGCGAGCTGTCAGCTGTCATCATTCTCCTGCGCCACCTGAGACAGGGCATGCCACACCCTAGCGCTCACGCCTCTGTCGCCCATGGCAACTGCAGGGTTGTGTATGCGTGCAAGCGTATCTGTGTGTTTGTTGGGTAGGACTCTGGAGGTAATGAAGTGCACAGACATGCACGTGAGCCCTGGTTATGGAGCTGTGGAGTTGTGGTTGCCTCAGCATTTAATTGATTAATTGTTGTAATTATTTGGGCGGGAAGGTCATCCCAACACTGAGGCTGGCTAGAAGGTCACTCTCACACTGGAGGAACTGTCCTCCTCTAGGGACCACATCGGCCATATGGGTGTGTGTGTGAGTGTGTGTGTGTGTGTGTGTGTGTGTGTGTGTGGAAGAGAATCCAGCAGCATTTTGGAGAATAATTTTGTTGAAATCCATGTGTGGGCTGTGGAACTGCTGACTGTCTCTTCATGCAGGATTGATCAACACAGTCAAAATGTCTGCCTGGCTATTACCATGACCTGAAAATCCACTTTTTTCATAATTCTGTTCACATCTTTCCATGTCTGTAGCTGACTCTCCAAAATCTCTCCTGCCAAACACCCTGACAAAGAGCTGGCAACTAAACACCAAGAGCCAGCTTGATGAAAATGGCTGTGTGTGTGTGTGTGTGTGTGTGTGTGTGTGTGTGTGTGTAGTTAGGGGACTTTCCAGTCCATGGACAGATGGAGAGACTGGGAGACAGGAGGCTTGCTGGCATGAGCTACTCACAGGCTGGTGTGCATGTAAGTGTGCGTGTGTGTGTTTCTGAGTGGGTGCGTGCACGTGAACATACATCCGTGTGAGTCTGTTACATACACGTGTATCCAGTGTGTATCACATTAGCTCGTGTGCATGTGTTTGTGATGTTCGTGTGTGTGTTTGTGAGTGTGAGAAAGAGCACTAACACCTTCCCTCAGTGTGTTTGGCGCCTCTCTCCAGCTTTGACCTTGGCAGGGAGTGCGGACAGGTCACCGAGCCAACTGTCTGTGTGGCTGTGTGTCTGTCTTCTGGAGGATTTTTAATACACAGGGTCAAGACTCGGAGCTTAGGGAGACTTCACCCCCGCTGAGAGACGTTGTTTGTTTAGGATGCCAATATGACTGCCTTTACAGTGACCATATTTACAGATGCTGGGCTGTAGCTCGTTAATGCTGCTGTGACGATTTCAGTGTACCAAAGTAAGAGGCAAAGTAAGCAAGAAATTATTTCGCTGTTATTTTGGTATTATTATGCAGTTTTGAAAAAACAACCCTGATGATGTCATCAGGGTAATCTCACAATTGCTTAGATTTAAAATTTTTAACAGTCTGTGCCACAAACTGCAGATGAGGGACTTAAAAGATGCGATCATTTACCAGGTAGTAAGAGGTCTGATGAAAGACAACATTGAGTTGCATTATGGGAAATATAGGATCCAGTGTTTTTCAAAGCTTGATCAATACCATGGGATAAAAGTCAAGACATATCTGCCTCGAATACTTCAAATTCGATCAGTTTTGCTTTAATTCGATGCTTGTGAGTCTCTCATCTTAATGAAGGTCCAATACTTAATGGCTGCAGGACAAGTTTAAAGAATGTGCAAGTTTAAGAAAAAATTCTATACATTTGACATAAATAATTCTATCAACATTTAATGTTTGGAACTGCCAGCTTGGCTATTAACAGTATAACTTTTGTAAGATACAACAAATAATAAACAGTTTTAGGGGGCTGAAACTTAAATTAGACTGAAGATTAAACCGCTGTAACAAGCTGCATTAGTTGGGCACAAATTATTTACACCCACAACTTCTCATCCACAAAACTGATGACAAGCCAAAAGGATGTGCCACTGAGCTAGCTTAGCATACAGTCACACCACTTACACACCCCAACCCAATTTGGTTAATTTCCAAAAAAAGGTAGGAGATGGGGACAGACGGAAGAGGCACTTTCATTATTTTGTAAAGGTATAGTTCACAAATCATGTTCCCAGGTGTATTTTCATGGAACTAAAAATAATTTCAAAATTCATGCAGAGACAAAAAATTGCAAACACAGTAAAGTTGACCAGAAATTAAACTATCCTTTTGACTATTTGCTTGGTTGCATCTAGCATGTCCAACCCTCACCTGCTTTGACGTGGATGCTGGGGCTACGAATCTTGCCCGCTTGGTTCTCAGCGGTGCAGAAGTACTCGTTGTCGTGGATAATGCTGTTATAGGCGGAGGGGGAGAAGGGGTAGAGCTGGAGGGTGCCGTTGGCATGCACGTGGCGGATATGGGGCACGTCGTAAATGTCGTCTCCGGCGGCCAGGTACCAGCGCAGGACGGCATGGGGGGCGCCGCCCGCAGGGCAGGGCAGGGACACCCCCACCGAGCTGGAGAAGGTCACCCGCTGCAGGGAGGCGTTCACAAAGTACAGCCGCGTAGAGACAACATCCTCACTGTTGACTGTTCGGATGACATAAAGAAAGATGGAGATAGTAAGTTGAAAAGAGTTGGACATACAAGGAATATTCACATAACAGAAAGGTAAGAGGATGCATTTGCACAATCAAAGGAATTACTGAACATTTATTATTTGGGTGACACCTAAACTCATAATTAAATAAATTTAAACATTAGCATTGCGTAAAAAAGTAAATATTTGATGACTTTACAGTAAAAAATAATGTGAAAACAGGCTGACACTTGACAAGGATGAGACAACACAATTCAGAAGAGTTAACACACTCTATCTGTACAGATACAGTAAGTACAAGATAGAAACCATATTTTATTTAATTTGGTAGTCTTTGCTTCTTTTAGTTATATACCTTTATTACATATTTCCTTGGTTAACTTCCACTTTTCTGAACTTTTTCTGTCCTCATGCTGCTGTTACTTTAAATTTTCTTACTGATCAATAAAGTTTTCTTAATTTTTAACCAAAATAAATGCTTTACAAAAGTATTATTTCTCTATTCTCCACTAAATGTGTTTAACCCACGAACTGCTGAGGTCATAAGTTGTAAGATATGGGACCTTGATATCAGGTTTGCAGATTTGCTAAGTAGCTGGTAGCTAAAACCCCTTAAGCGATGGAAATATTGACATTTTTGATCAAACAACATGAACCAGTAATTTTGGCAGTAATTTTTAAAGAAAAACAATTTGATCAAAAGGAAAACTTTCATGTTCTTTAAATAAAAAGTCATGATACAAAGTCATATACAGGAGAGAAGGTGACTCAGTAGTTCAATAGTTATTTAAAAATTAAGCAGAAATAGATTCCCCATTTTTTTGTTCCACATTTGATGTTTTCTTGTCCTGCATTGATTTTGTTGCAGTTACAGGATCTTGAAGAGATCAAATGACACTATTTTCCATGAGTCAATTCACTGAAATAAAACTATTTTTAGGCAAGCATGACTCACTTTGATATATTACTGAAAATACTACCTGATCTAACACGAACTTAATACAGATACCCACATGCAGCGAACAAGCTGGATCTACAGGCATTCAGGTCACCTCAACCCAAACAACTTCCTGCCTGTGTGCCAAACTGCAGCCATCCATCTCATCCCATATGCATTATCCTAATATCTCTAATCTAATATGTGTGTCCAGAGAGCCCTTTGGAAATCTGCCTCTCAACTGGAGGAAAAAAAATGGGTCACATGACTCGATCCCCCCACCATCACCACTCTCATCTTTTCTGATGACATCCTTCGTCACTCAGGAAAACAAAGTGTTCACGCTGACATAACTGCACTCTTAGGCCTGCCATTTTTACTGTAGGTAATATCTGCAGCCGCACAAGCCTGAGGATCTGGAAACCACAGACATTTGCTGTAAAACAATGGCATTGAGGCACAGACGAAGAGCTTTTGCCAGATAAGTCATCCCTGGGGAGACAGACCACCATATATCCTCTCCCTCAAACGCCCTCTTCCATTTTAAAGCGAGGCGTCTTTTAAGATCTGTGTGTTTCTGCTCCTGTGTGTGTTTGCTATGGTGGGGGGTGGCACTCGGTGGGTGTAGAGGAGTGTAAAGAAGTGCTGAGCTCAGCTTGGCTGCGGGCCAGGGGAAGATGCTGCGCCCCGTAGCCAGAGAAGTTTCTCCTCAGACAATGATACTTAATTAATCCCTTTTCCCGGATTGTGTCAACAATGGCTGGATTAGCCCTCTCTCTTCAATTCTCTCTGCGCTGGAAGAAAATAGGGTGTTGGCTGAGACACATCAATGGGTGTATAAAGACACTATCAGATGTCATTTAGGCTCTAATTTCTACAGATCCTCTACATCAATGGATATCATTAGCAACTAGCTATTAAAGGAGAGACAGAAGCCCACTGGCTGTCTTTTTAAGATCTTAATACATGGAGAGATGGATGAATGGTTTTTATATCTGTTCCGTCCAGTATAAATAGTAACAGGCAATGGCATAATGACATTAATAACATGAAATGAATGGGATGAATCACATGAGAAAAGGCTCAGAAGTAAAATGCAGGGATTAGAGATAAAGCCCAAACTGACATAAGGTGATTTTTACTCTCTTCTCAATTCTCTGCCACTTTATCTGCATCCTTCTATCTCATCTTTCTGAGTTATTCGTCGTTTTCTTTGTGTTTCCAATCTGCCGTCACTCTTTCACCCCTTACCAGACACCCTTCACACACACACACACACACACCTCATCTCATCTTTCCCTGACACACCAGACAGGCCATGTTCGATTGGAATTTGTATTCCAGACGCAATGAGTTAAACCCACATAATCTCCTCTCACATTTTAACACACACACAGTCTATCCACTCCATAATCGCACTGCTGTGGGAGGCCGATGTCTGACTTCCCTGGTTCTCATGTATGTGTGGGTGTGGAGAGGAAGGAGAGCTTGGGGGGCCGGGCGAGGAGTGCAATGTTGTAGACAGGACACGGGTGGCTGCTTGAGGGTAAAGGTGCTCAGGTGCAAAGGTGTTTGGATGCAACTGAGTGATGGAGTGTGTGTGTGTGTGTGTGTGTGTGTGTGTGTGTGTGTGTGTGTGTGTGTGTGTGTGTTGTGTGTTTGGTGATGTCAAAGGGATAGAGAGGTTAATGTTAAATGACTTCCTCAGTTCTGGATGTCAAACTCAGCCAACAAGCGGAGGCTGAGGTGTGCAAGAAAGAGATGCGATCGCTGCTCAGAGCGCAGGAAAGAGATGCTGAGGAGGAAGAGTCATTGTTCTGCTGCCTACCAGCAAAAACTGGAGCAGATCCTCTGTGTTCAAAAATCTGAATTCAGGTCAAGTTCAATCCATCCCACCGTTTGAATTCATGTCAATCACTCTCGCAGGCTGCTAAGCCAACTGATCTGCACTTTCAGCACCACGGAGAGCGTCGCACCGTGCGGCTGGGTGAGGAAGAAACATGTAAGAGTTTCCACACTGAGCCAATAAAGAGGGAACTACATGATGATGCCAGTGACAGTGACCTGCCTCTCTCTGATGACAAAAAATATTTTTAGGGCAGAGTATTTTTTTAATGTCAAAAACATTTTATTCTCACCCTCATGAAAGAATCACTATTACTGCGAAAGAATTTCTGTTCAGATACTATATAAAGAAAAATCACAAAATACTGTTGTTCTTTCATATTTGTGCTCCCAAACTTTTTTCATCGAGGTCAGCCCAAAAAATTGCGCGCGCGGTCTCTTCATTATACACTAGTCATGTGATACACTGGAGGCCTTCACAGAGTGGTTTCGTTGTGTTTTTCCCACAAAGTAAACAGTGGTTACGGTGGATCTATGGCAGTATTAAAAAAAGTTCAAGTGTAGGTATTGTTTCTGTTTTCTTATTTCAAATCAAGTGTGGTCGAGTTTTTATTCACAGTACCATTTGGAATGGCCTGCATATCCACTTTGACCTTCATTCATACTGGCTTACTTTTTTTCACTCAAAACTTGGTGTGGAAGCATTAGGTGTGTATCTTTACTGGCCTCATGATTCGATTTGATTCAATTCACTTGTCAACAATTCAAAGGCAAAACGATTCTTGATGCATCTGCAATATGCTGCATCATTCATCCTTAATTTTCTATATCACTGCACAGCACATGTGACTATTTTTTCGTCAGTTATTACAAGCAGATAAATCTGAACTCCCTTTTGTTTAGACAGTGCTTTCAGGAGTTACACATTGTTTGCCACATATTGATTTTTTTCTATTTGTGGAGCTGTGCATCCCGTTCACTCACTCAAGACAGCGCATCAGTGAATAGCATGACTTCATATATGCCGACACAGTGAGAGCAATGTGCCTTTTAGTCCATCAGTAAAACCAACGAAGAAGACGAGCAACCTGTTGTCTTAGAGGGAGAATGTTGACAGGACTTTGAATTTGGGCTAAAGTAACGTTAGTTGGTAAATTGAAGAGAGTTCAAATAAAGGAGAAAGTGAATGTGTGTGTGTGCTGACAATAAGTAATTATCAGCAGCTCAACACGAGTGAAGCTGTTAACCAAGCTGTATTCCTTAAAGTAAAACCTTTACATTTTAAATGTAGCACTGCTAACAGCACAAGCTAATCCAGCTAACGGCAACGCACGTGCTGGGCCTCTTTTTGGTCAGTTAGCTGTTGCCAATATTGACAACGCATTGTGGTGGATAAGCATTATGGTTAGTTTTATACTCTGACACTTAACATTTGCTCCCTCATCTAGATGAGTATTGGAAGAATTTTGTGAGTATATTGTTTCATGTAGGCAGCAAACTTTCGATCATGCAGTGTTGATGTAATCGATGCAGAATCTACCATGTCTACCATCGGCATGCATCTTATAATCGAGAAATTTCCACACATCTAGGAAGCATGAAGGTAACTGGTTAAAGATCAATATCACACCAATTTCTTGTCATCTTTGTGTGTTGAAATTATTCCACAAATATGTGGATCAAATTCTAATTTTTTGACAATAACGGCTGCTTTACAATGATTGCATGTAGTCCCCTTAGTAACCCACTGGATAAAAATGAAAAACACTGCTGTTGTAGGAGTTTCATAAACTTTGAACTAAACTAAATCATCAAGTTATAAAAAGATTTGAGGAAAGTCTGAACAA
>JAQFJA010000024.1:15979887-15999809 GCA_029874485.1 Naso brachycentron | reverse complement strand
TGGCCCTTTGCTGCATGTCATTCCCCCTCTCTCTCCCCTGTTTCCTGTCCACTCTTCAGCTGTCCTGTCCTGATAAAGGCACAAAAAGCCCAAAAATAATCTTTAAAAAAAAAAAAAATGTGGCATGCTATATGCTTAACTAAAATTGTGAAAACTAAAACATTTTAAATACTAACCATCAAAAATCAAATGACTTAATAAATGACATGCAATTCGTGATACTTAGAGTCTTAAATCCCTTTTAAGCTGCCGAATCAGTGACATCTGAATAAATGTCTATGTCCTAAAACTCCCTCAAAGACAGATTTGACATGGCAGTGTAATGTTTTACATCAACCTTCAGTAATCATCAAACTAAACAGGGAAGTATACTCAGCCAGAATGAAACATCTGATAAAGCATGCAAAGTCTTTGACACAAACCATGTGTCAAGGCTTCCGGAATCAAACAGGTTTATCCACTTCAGGCTGAACCATCATCTGAGAGCGCCACCTGGCTGTCAATCTCACCCATGCGCCTACCTGGCTCTCAGACTGACTGGTCCATTTGTGTCCATCTATGCATCTGGCTGTTTGTCTGCCTTCAACAGTATCAGCAATAGAGAACACAGTGTGCTTACATTAACACAGTCCATTAAAGTCATTAGCTGAGATACCGACTGTAGCTTTCCTGCCTAGTCACTGTTTGTATGTTGGAACCCTGTATATTTGATTTGTGAGCCCTCGTGCTGACCTGAGCAACACACTGGCAGCTGGGACATTTATGAAATAATGAGACGCAAGATGACAACTAAGGAAAAAAAGGCCTCTGGCATCTGTTAGATTAAAGGCAACTCCATTAAAATGAAAATCTACGACATGAGATGTTGTAGAGAAAAAAATATTCTGTTGAATATGTATACATTTATGTTTTTGAGTGGATACAGACTTGCAATGACTTTTTCTTCTTCTTTGAGCTTTGACAGTGACATTCTCCACATATGAATATACACATATTCAGGTCATTTTACATTTATAACTGTTAGACAAAAAAGAGAATTTTCATTTCAGTTTTTGATTAAGGTCTTTTTAACTGTCTCACTGTATGTGTTACAAAAAACACAGTGCACTCAGAGTGAAACTGTATTTTTAAATCCAAACCCAGAATTCAATGATGAGACATGACAATATAGTGTTTGAAGGCACATCTGTCACATCTTGAAAGAGATTTCTTTTTTTCACATCAGAGGTGATGATTGATGGCCGGCCCCAAACTGTACATCACTTACATTCAGTTCAGACACTTAAATAAACACCTATCCAGCTCAAGTGCATCAAGCGAAGTTATTATTCACGCTCAAGCAGACATGCCCTTTCAACAGCAGCGTACTGATGTCGCCATTACAGAAAAAATTGGTTTTAGATCCTTTTCCATATTACAAGGTAATTTTCATGTGTCTATATGTGTAAATTGCAGTACGAATCCACCGCTATCACCACTCCATAAATGGGGCAAAGCTTGAGTTGTTCTGTTTCAACACACATAGTTTTACATACAGTCACATATTTAATTAAGTTGCCTGAAGCTGTAAATTGAAAAAAAAGATTGTCCTTGTCAGTTCTATAATAGGCTGTTGCTCTTTCCATGGTGTACCCACCTTGTCGCCTTGAGGCTCTAGCGCTCCCTGGCACAAGAAAATGAATGCATGCCACTTTCACTGCAGGATACTACTTTGTTTTTCCAGTTGCAGTCTCCCAGTTTCTTTCTTTTTAATATAGATTTTCTTGTCATAACAATGTAGTGTGACTTTGATGTGACGTGATCTCAATTTTATGAAATAAAGAGAAGGTTGAGTGATATAACAAGATAAAATAACATAAATTCTGAAAAGAAAATATCATGAAAACTGCAAAAATGCTTTGTTATGACGTGAAAACGATACTCTCATTATAACAAGCAGCTGTTTTGTTATAGAGGTGGCAATACACTGCTCTACCTCTAAACTATTAACATCCAGAACTAAATTTTTGGTACCCAACTATGTTTTTTAAAGTGGAAAACATTTAAACATATTATAATTTTTCTTTAACAGAGCATTCAGAACAGGACACAGCCAATAAGCTAGTCAATCCTTTTCATATTAAGGATCACTAAAGTGACAAGAATTTTGCTTTTAGATTCGTTATTACAGAAAGTGTTTGAAACCCATGATCAAAAATTCATTGTGTTACCTATGAATGGGTTTATAATGAAAATAAATGATTCCCCTTTTTGCTGGGGATCCCCTAGAAACCCTGTCAAGGTCCCTTGTGGGTCCCCAGACCCCATTTTGAGAACCACTGATCTATTCTATCAAAGGGTGTGCTGAATTAAATATAGCTAACTTCTTTTCGCTCATAAGTCACAAGAATCTGTGCTGCCTCACAGCACTGAACCTGCCATTGCTTGCATCTTACATCTAGATGTAATGGTTTACATAATCAGCTGACGCTATCAGTGCTTTGCTTTCATGTCTGACACCTTGTCTCACACCCTCACTTACACACTTTTCTTTTTATCTTTGGGGGTTCATTTTTATCTCACTTCAATTATGAGCAGGCTACCTCTCTGAGATGTGTGATGTACATTTGACCGTGAGCCACCTTGATCTCCCTTTTTAGTAGCAACAGGATTCTCCCTTAACACCTTTTTTTCTCCTTGTTGTCCTGCAAACAGTCATCTTTCAAACATCACATGCTGCCTAACTGGCGTGACAACAACAACAAATCTGAGAGGAAATGGGATAAATGGATAACTGAAAATGAAATCTAACTTCATGAACTGCTGGGATCGTGACACTTTCTTCTAACATTCTTTTCAATAAGAAACCGCAGGAGTTCGACCAAATGTAAAAAGGTTTATACTAATGACAGAGAACTTATTTTGTCAATATATATGGTGCATTAGGCAGCTACTTAGCTAAATGTTCCTAAGAAGCATCCTCGAACCCCCCAGTGTGTGTTTAGCCGGATGCTGTCCTGCACCGGCAGTGTAAAGATAGGTCTGTTAATGTAAGACTAATGGAAATGCAAAACGCTGGAGGGAAAGATGAGGCTCAGCTGATGATGGCCGAGAGCTGTGACTCACTCACATGTCTTTCCTCACTAAGATATTCATTAATGGCTTAATGTTTGAGGTTACGTGGGCTGTTGTCAGCGGTTAAAGGCCAAACAATCAGTCAGAACCAAAATACTACATTCACACCACATTCACACCACAACCCCTTTTTACAAGGGAAGCAGAAGCTAATGCAGTTTTTTCATTTTGTTGGCATGGAAATCCACATATTTGATGCACTAAGGACTTTCTACATAGAATTCCCTTCCTGACAAACAGGCTTTGGACTGGAGTGTACAATATATGCAAAGGAAAAGTTGCTCTACCCTGAGCTCCCCCTGAATGTCCGAGTTCTTCACCCTGTCTGTAGGCTGAGCCCGGTCACCCTACCTATCCATGGTCTCATTCTTTCTTTCACTGATCAGAGCTTGTGACAATAGGTGAAGGTTGGAATGTAGATCAACTGGTCCGTCTTCTTCACCAAGACAGTCCGTTACAATTTCCTTGCATTACTGCTGACGGCACCTATTCAACTTACGCTCCATTTTTCCCCATCGCTGGTGAACAAGATTTCAAGATACCAAACCTGTTAGCTCGGAGCAGCAGCTCACCCCCACCTCTGAGGAAGCAATCCACCGTTTTCCCTCAGAGAACAATGGCCTCAGATTTAAAAGTGCATAATTCTCACCCTGGCTACTTCACACTCAGTTGAAAACCATCCTAATGAATGCTGGAGGTCATGGAACCCACTCTGCCAAAAGCTGGTATGCAATTCTAGGGTTTCCGTGCTGGACACACTCCTCACATGGAGGTTTAATGGACTGTATTTATACAGTGCTTTTCTAGTCTTTTTCAACTACTCAAAGTGCTTTTACAACACGGGTCAGCATTCACCCATTCACATGCTAAAGGCAGGTGAATTCTCTACCCGAAGCCAACCTGCTCATCAGGAACTCATTGATACATCAGTGGTGCAGCCATCAGGAGCAATTTGTGGTCCAGTATCTTGCCCAAGGGCACTTTGACACGTAGACCAGAGGAGCTGGGGACTGAACCACCAACCTTCGGATTTGTAGACAACTCACTCTACCTACTGAGCTGCAGCTGCCCCAGTGGTCTGAGGTCTGTCCAAAAATATAACAAACAGAATGAGAGATAAGAGACGACCTTGGTGTGGCCCACCACCCACAGGAAATGTTTTTGACTTTGTGCCAATTATATGGGCACAGCTTTCACTTTGGTTAGCATGGTTCTTCACAATGGCCGCAGCGTACTCCATACTAAGCAACCTCACTACAGGACTCCCCAGGTGGCGCGGTCATAAACCTTCCATCGGTCCACAAAACACGTTTCAGCCCTATCATGAATAAAGAAATAATTAATGGTAAGTGTAAAGAATATCACTTTTGTTTGGGTGCAATATGAGTCTCTTAGGGGGGGAGTATTCTCAACGTCAGTGAGTCAGTGTTACATTCGTCCCATGAGAATCTTTTAGGGTGCTCGGCAGCATGGCACTGACTGATATAATGTATCATGTGGCTTTTCAGCAGCACCTTTTCTCTCTGTAGGTATCACACATGGCACCTGAGCAGTTGCCTTTCCATCCTCCCTTAACCCACCATATCTTCACTATTGTTTAGCTGTATTAAGTTCCAGTGCCAGACTCCCTTTTGTTTGAGAGAAGAAGACAAGAAAAGGGCAAGTAGGGCGGCTGTATCTGTTAGGGGAGGACAAAGAAATAGCAGGCAGGAAGGCTGTTTTCTGTAACATGGTGACAAGGAAAAGGCAGGCTGAAAGACAGGGAGACGGGAAGACGAGCAGACAGGGACGGACGTAATCTGGAAGGAGAGTACGAGGCAAAGGGCACACGAAGAAGACAATGTCTGAGGAGAGAAGGCAGGGGGACGGGCAGTCTGTCGTACAAGTATGGTGGCATTTCCAGCATAAAACACACAAAGCATTGAAAAGAAAGGCCAGGAAGTGTGACGAGGGAGAGGGAAAAACAGGATCGCAATCAAAGAGACAACATAAACAAAAGCAATGGGAGCACTGAGACGGTAAATTAGACAAGGGCAGCAGAGTGCTCGTCAGTCACTGATGCATGAAAAAAATAATCATCTAACTTTTTGACATCATAGCCACAGTGTATCTTATGTGAGCTTTCGAACAATGTGACACAAACTTTTGTAACGCAAAAATCTAAATCACAGTCGAATAAACTGATTGGGGAAAATGTGAACGAGGTCATAAAAAAGCTATATTTAAATGATAAAAGCATGCCACCAGAGTTCATTGAATGTGTTTTTATGTGAGACCACACCCTACAAATCCTTAGTATTTCTTCAGGGAGATCAGGAGACCATCCTGTCTGATATTTGTGTGTATAGAAAGTTTTAAATGAAATGTTGGTTGCCATCATTGAGCCAAATCTCCCCATTTAATTCACTTTTGTAGGTATATGGTTGTAGAAAGGGCATCTGGTTGATGACAAAGTGTGGCTATAAGCAAGTTAAGTAGACTACATGAGAATTTCCTATTTTTCAACATAAAATGTAGGGCAGATAAATAGGTCACATCACAGGCCATTACAACCTCTGTGCAAAAAAGAAGAAAAAAAACACTTGGCCCCTTTGCTCTGCCATCATAATGATGTTTCATCACCATGACAACAATGTGCGTCTGTCCATAGTGTCGAGTTATTTCCATGGTGACTGTCTCCAAATGAAAATTCTGGCGCTGAACGAGAAAGAGTTAAGATGACAATCATATCAAATCACCGGAGTCCACACACGAACAGCAGGGGTGTGGCACGCAGCTTTAAAGTCACACTGAGGCTACTCGGCTGAGATTCAGTTTGTTTCTCCGATGAATCCTACATCAGTGCGTAAATATGTAGATCTACGTCAGCTATAGGGGCTGATTCAGTAGCTTTTACCTGTGAGCGTGTGGCGCTGACGACCATAACGCACTGATAACCTCTCCTTTGTGATTTGAGAGCACAGCCCAGATGTCAGTGCCAGCTTTAACTGACGGACTTACATTCAACACCTGGCACAATATATTCTCAATTTTCTGAGAATTCATCCGCTTTTGTGTGAATCAACCTGTGGATCGTCTGATCTTTCTGTCTTTTCAGTGACAACAGCTAACCGTTTATAGTAACAGCAATGACATCATAAACGACGAGTATTATTTAGTTTACACTGTAATAAGAGTGAAGCGGTCGCCCGCGTTTTATGACTTCTATGAAAATATAGCCTTTTTTTTGCGCGCGCGCGAGGCGAGTGAAGGTTACAGTGACCGGTGCCAGCAGACACACCCTCATTTTATAGCGCTGATAAACAAGAGGTGTTGTGAATGACATCTATGCAACGTAACGAGACCTTGTTCTGCAGTGTTTAAATATTTCAAACACACGCATGTCCTTAATAATTTCAGCTGCAAATGAGCACGATTCAATGAAAATCCTGCAAATTGCACGGTTTATTTGCACTGCACTGTGCACTCACAAAAATAGGGAATAAATTATGATATAAAAAAAATCACATTCCCATCCTGTTAGTCTTTTTTTTAGCTGTTATGGCACCTGCTTACTCTTAAAGAAAATAAATCACCGTATAAGACATCAAATAGGCGCGCTTATTAACTTACCTCTTGTTTCTCCTGCGCACCGTTGGTCAACAAACTGAAATCCACTCACAGAAATCAATCAGCTTGTCTCACAAGGCTTTTGTTCCAAATATTCTCATCTGTCAATATGTGCACAGTGCTCACATCTACTTGTCCTGGGAAAAATACAGACGTGACGGATAACAACGTTCACTCTGGAGTGACTGCTCATTCAGTGCGTTGAACCCTCACTGTTGCTCTCTCTCCCTCTCTGTGTCATTGAGACACACACACACACAAACGCAGACACACACCCATAGGAGACCCCCACAATGCCACCCTGTTGTGATTGACAGCTTTTGCTGGTCATGTGGTCTGGCTTTATTTTAAGAGAAAGCAACTCCACAAAACGATATTCCTTTTTCTTTATTGTATTTGTTCTTAGTGTATAACTCTCAAAGATCCCTCGGAATAAACAAATAATAAAACTCTGTTGAAAAACATGGCAAACGCACATAAATATTTGACACAGAAAGTACACGTGCTGATTTACAACATAAGAAGAACACATTCTGAACAATTTCACAGTGTGTGCATAAGAGGAGGTGCGCAGAGTGCCAGCTCAATAAGGGAATCAAGGGTCACACTGCTGTCTTCTTCACAAAGTGAATACATAAAGTGACCATAATTATTATAATATGGTCAACAACAAAAAGCCTGAGATGTGTCCCTGAGAAAAAAACACACCTCTACAATCATAAATCATTTCTAAAGAGTATTTTTCTCTAACTGGTTAAGGAGATCACAGTGGACTGTGTTTCATTGGCACAGAACACACAAGAGAAGGTCCAGCCATCTTCGAAGCTTTCATAATGTGGAGGTGAAATTAGCCATCCTGTATGACTGAGACACCAAGAGCCAGGAGAATGAAATCAAGAATGCACGACTGAAGTCAGTGCATCGATTAGCGTGGATCAATAATCAGGTTTAGGTAATACGTGCAAACGCAGGATGACAGAGAATCAGTGTAGATGATGCAGGACAGACTTCCTTGTGTTCAAGTCAAACCAGCACACATCCTTTCATATGTCTGTCTAGATTCCGTCTTCATCATTTGTAATAGTACATGTGCAAACCCATCCGTCTCTGAGACGACTTCATAGTGCAGGGTTCATTGAATAAATGCAAAGTGGAGCACCAGCAGGAGATAAAGGGACATCACGGCCTCTCTTGCTGTAAGATGCAGAGGGAGAGTTAAGATGGAGAGAAACACGTGACCAACAGTTAAAATGCATTTGTAATCACCTGCACTGCTCATTCTTGCCGCATCTGTTCTTACCTGCATCTTGCTGTAGATCCAAGGCAGAAGGCTGCTGACTTTGGTGTAAACACCAGGCTTGTTTCTCTCACCGCAGCCATCTCCCCAGCTGGTGATCCCTACCAGGTACCAACGGCTCTCCCCCCGACACACCAGAGGTCCGCCGCTGTCACCCTGTAAAATATAATTTTAACTCAAGTGTTTGCTGGATATAAAAAAATATCATGTTCATTCATCTGATTACTGTAAAATTTGTCTCTTGAATGGTCTCATTTCCTTACCTGACAGGAGTCTTTGCCTCCATTCAGGTCTCCAGCACAGAGCATGTTCTTGGTCACGACCCCTCCATACACACTGGGACTGTTACACACTTGTCTACTAATGATATCCACAGTCACCTCCATCAGATCCCTGGAGACAATGCCTGCATTGGAGGAAGCAATACGCCATTTTATTCTTCTAATAAGGATCTAAACAATGTAAAAAAAAAAAAATTTTTGAAAATGCTTGGTTTAGCGATCCAGATTATTCTGTTGTACTCTGCTTGCCTGCACTTTTTCTGATGGCTATCAGCCTGCTTTTTGACATCTGCCCGACCATCCAGCTCTCTGGAGTTGTTTGTTATTGTTGTTCCTGGTTTTTATCCTGCCTAATCTTTTACTAAAAACCTATTTGGGTTGCGGATCTGTGATCCAGAATGATATGCATGAATGTATCATGTAGTTTAATAGCAAGTAATACATTGTATTACCCCAGGGATACATGATTTCCTTACCCACACAGAAAGTCCCAGTTTTAAATTATCAGAAGGGAATAAAATATGCATGTGTGCTCTGATGTGGTCTACTTTTACTTGTCTTTACTCTACATGTATGCACCTTACTATGTCAGTCTTCTAGTCAATCTGTGGGTAAACAACATTTATAAAGTATCCCCTGACCTGAGACAAGCCTTTCAAAACAAAATGTTGTGTACAGACTTAATGTAGAATGAAACAAGTTATCAAACATGCAAGAAATAAATGCAGATGTACTTAAAGCAGACCACATGACCAAATAAATGTGTCTACAATGGAGGATAATGGGGATCCAATACAATAAGCTACACACTATGTCATTTGTTACTTTTTTTGATATACTAATGTAGATGGCTCCATATCCCAGTTTACCTGATCCTGCTTCAGTGGTGCCAAAACCGGAGGTCCAGCATGGGGTTCCTTGACGAAATTGCTGGTCAAAGCCGGGCAAACAAGCTGGCTGAACCTTATCTGGATAACAACATAAAAGATGTATTTAACTCCTCCAGGTACACCAGAAACAGTGTGTGTTTAAAAGATAGTATTGCAGACATGCAAACACACACACACACAGACAAACAGACAAACTGAGTTTGGCAAATCAGATTACCAGTATGACTGTGGACTCAGCACAGACTCTAAAAGCTCGGCCTCAATGGCAGGAGAAATTTGATATCTAGTTGATAATACACAAATCATGATAGGGTGCATCTAAAATCATTTCTGTTCCTTTTTTTTCTTATTTGGTCATAGCAGGTTGTAGCAATTGCGCCTTAACTTGGTTGCCTCCTCTTAAAAACAGAGAATTAAACATAATTGTTCTTTTTGTGTGCCTTTGAACAATAATGGTTACCGACTCTCTGTCTTGCTCCCATAAAATGGATGCTGACAGACAGACAGATGGACAGAGTTTTCTTCATTTTATAGTATGATATTAAAACACATTTCTGGTATAAAGTAACAAATATGAATCAAACTAGAATGAACTTAATGTCACAACACTGAAATCTTTAGTCAAACATTACTGATTTCCACATGGCTTTCATTTTTAGATTTAAATTTCCACTATGACTTTAACCCTAACCATCAAGAAGGTGCAGATGTGGGGACCAAATTCTTGCTGCAGTTTCACATATTAAAGTAAGATAGATAAATAATATGTTAACAAAGTGAAGCTGTGACTGACCAGTGAACTCAATTGGAGATGCCAGTTTGAGCAGAGCGATGTCCTGGTCATTAGTTCTGCTGTTGTAGTTCTGGTTCAGTATGATCTTCTGCACTGTGTAGGGCTGTGACAGTCTGTCCAGAGACACAACTCCACTGTACACAGTCCAGTATTTTGCAGAGGTAGCTAAAGAGTTGCTGCTGCAATGCAGAAAGAGACAGTTCAGAGCAAAGTAAAGGACTTATGGATCTAGCATTGTGGCTTCAATTTAAGTTTTCAGAATACGTGACTTTAAATTTTAGAATTGTAACTTTGAAATGTGTCGGATCAGCTTTATGGAGTGCAGTGAACAATATAAAGAAAATGATTTCAGTGTATAAAACGCTAATAATAAAGTGTGGAGAAGATTGCAAGAGCACATTTTCTCTCTGTCACCTTGGGAAGCAGTGGGCAGCGGTCAGCACAAAATCAGGAGAGATCAAGACTCCTCCACAAACGTGGGATCCTCTGAAGTGGAGCGACAACTGCCAAGGCCACTGACCCACCTTAGCCACACTGCCACCAATGATCCGGGATGTAGACTGCTGCCGACCACAGTCTGGGAACAAAAGACAATGTGAAAAACTACGGAATAACAAATGAACACTAAAACATCCTTTAGTTTAGAGATTATTCAGAAACACTGTTTGTGTCAGTGAAACAGTGATGATAAAATGATCATATAATGTTTTTGCTTTACAAAACTGTTTTTAAAATGAATTCATTTCTAAAACGTGCAAAATTACTAACTTTTTGTTTGCTTGTTTGTTTACACACATGACCTGTGATATAGTGCGGGGTATGCGCAGGCATACAGAGAATACCCATTTATTTTTCAGTCTGCATTCAGTATACCCACTTCTAAATCCCCTCTCATCTTATCTGTTTCAAATCAGCTATTCTAACAGATTGTTTACAAAAGAAACTACTGTCCCATGGACCACTTGCAAGTTTTTTTTCATGCATGAATGTACTAAGGACTAAGGAATAGTTCACTCAAAATGCCAAACTATGTAGTTGTCTCACCCCATAGCCTGACTGTGGGCCAGTATCGACTGCAAAATCTGAACCTCTGTTGTGGCTAATGTCAATTTTATAATGAACCTCCCCTGAAGTCAAGCAGCAGAACTTCACAGAACTGTCCCATTTTTGGATGAACTAAATATGCAAGAGCAGCCTTACATACTCTTGTTCAGAACACGTCACTGCTTGAAAAGGGTGCTTAGCCGTTGCTGGATGGGCTACTTTAAAAAAAAATTGGGGGCATAAATTACGAGTATATCCACTTCTCCAGGCACCACTACATCACTGCACGTGATGTTGTGTTTGATGTAAAACATAACAGTAAAATAGAGCTCATTTTACTGAAATTCATAGTGTTTCTATCAACAAAGCAGGGAGTCGGGAATGATGGCAGCAGCCTTCAAAGTGTCTGCATGGGTTTCAGGTAGCAACAAAAGAATGAGCAAAGCAGTCACAGCTCAGGGAAATATGACTGAAAGGATGCATTGGATTTATTTTGCTGTGCCAAATATCTGCAATGTACAATGAGTATATCATCAGATTCAGAAGGACTTGAATTAGCTGCCTAAAATAGCGTGCATTCCAAGTTACATATTTGCCATAGTGTGATATCATTATCTTAATGTTGGTTCAGTGCTGCTTGTTTACATTCAACCTTACAACCCCGACTCTCATATATTAGGTGGCAAATGGTTGGATGTTCAGTTGTAGGTGTGCGTGTGTGTGTGTGTGTGTGTGAGACAGAAACAGTGAGAGGGAGAGAGAGAGAGAGAGAGAGGGAGAGCTTGTGTAACTGTGTGCGACACATGACTTAAGCAACAGATGGTGGCTCCTTACCCATACACTGCAGGGAAACAGTCTCCTGGTCTGGACAGGAAGAACTGCATAGTGCCACCAATGAGGAAAAACATGTCAGTTAACATAAGTGCTGACCGTAAACCAGTGTGCACCTTGCAGTATTGTGAGCCCATAAAAAGCAGGAATAATAAGGGGCATTAGGTCTTGAACATCAATCACAAAAAATGATAGATTTTAAACAAACTATAAACAAAGATCAAAAGGACTGTAGATTAAGTCTAAGCTGAGTATAAAACAAGGAAGAGAAAATGACTAGACTGCGTACCTGAAATTTACCAAACCCTGAAGAAGTGAAGATGATCTGCCGGTTAATGTTAAACCAGCAGACTCCTGAGATGTAGTTGCATTGGTGACAAAAGACCTGGAGGTGGAGAAAAATGTGGTTCAGTGAAGCTGAAGACATAAACCTGCTCATAGAGAGACCATTTTGTTGAAATCAATGCCTGATTGGGTCTGAAAACTCATTCTTGTCCTGTCACACTGAGACACCCCAGAGAGACCCGTGAAGAATCAATTCAACCCCGAACACAGAGCAGCAGGTGAGGATAAATTAGACAGATCTCAATGGGAAAAATAATGGTTTGAGATTGTAGCCTGCATGTTTGATAGCTGCTGTAAAAAATGGGTCTGGCAAAATGACTAACTCAGTCACACCGTGAAGCATGAGCTCTGACTGCTGATGGGGAACGTTAGTAAATACTTTGACATTGGATTGCAAGGTGGTTTTAGCATTCAGCACTGCTGCTCCATGTCGTTTTGCACACTTTTGCTCAGGTTAGCTTTGGCACAAATGTAGTCGAGTTAAAGTGACAATTATTTACTTTCTGAATCCTAGTTGAGCACAAGTCCGGTCTGCATAGCTCTGGTCCCAGCCTTTGTAGCACACTGGTAGGAAACGGGCATCTTGAGATGTCTTGACCTGCAGGTTGCCGTCCCTGCCAAACCTCACTGGGAGAAGAAGATAGAAGACAGCTTTCAGTAGATGTCGCCTTCTTAGTGAGCAGTACTTAACAATAAGTGACAGTAATGTGGACTCATTGGTCTATTTGCAGCTGCTGTTGCCATACAAACAATTACAGTAAAGCAAAATATCTAATCTGAAATAAATTTGCTTTGCTTTGCAAGGCTTGACAAATGCAAACATGCTGCTGTGCGCACTTTCTTCATATCACATAATGCTCTAATGTTAAAGGCTAAAATGCTTACAAAACTAAATCATTGGCTGTCTAGTGGAATGCACTTTGTTCTCCTTTTTTTTGAAAAGTATTACATAAATAAAATTACAGATAATATTGTTAGTGTAAATTTAAGTTTTATCGATGCTTAATGATACATCCTGTAGCCTATTTTTCATTTTGAGGGTTTCCTTTAGGCTGTCAAGTGTATGCCTGTCCTTCGACACCATCTGTCCTTGTGTTGCTCTGATGCTGGCCAGGTCTGTGTGTGTGCATGTGTGTGTGCATGTGCCCACTCACCACAGTTGGTTTCATCAGTGCCCAGTTGGCAGTCTCTTATCCCATCACACTGAACAGTGTTGTTGGGGCAGGTGTCAAATATTTCCACAGAAGGGTTTTCATCTACGTCATCATCACCGTTGTTATGGTAGTACACCACTGTTGTGCCACTGTACATGTTGGTGCCATAACGCACTATTGTTGGGGTAAAATAGGTATAAATGAGTGATGAAATGAGTAATTTGAGGTATAATGCATAATTACTTTTATTAACTAAACTAAATCTAGACAAGTAAATATATCACCTCTAAATCCTTTACCTGATGAATATACATGGCTATTTTTAACACCTTTACCTACTTTCAACTCATTCATGATCCGCTTTCCATTAATGATCTTCATGCTAAACATATCCAGCAGCTAATTAACTAATTAAAAACTAAAATCCTTACTAAACATATATATAAACATAATCACTTTAAAGTGATTTTGTCACAAGATTCAGTATATAGTGTGAAGTCTTGTTCTAAGGGTGTTCAACAAATATTAGAATTGACTCACCAAGGTTACGTGTCTCTGAGACGAAGAGGGGGTGTTTGAAATGTTCCTCCCCATTCAATTGAATTGAAAAGCTACAAGATTAAATATGATGCGCTTAAATTTGATAGTTTCAAATACACTATGATATTTATACATTAAATAACCTGCGGGTCAAGTTGGTCTGGTGTTGTTTGTTATTTCCATGGTAGTTTTTGAGTAATTATCATTTTTTAACAACAATAGATCCAGTCTTTCAGACAGAAGTCTTTTGAGGTTGATGCGCAGTAGCTAATACAAACACTTTTCAAGACAAAAAAAAACATAACCATTCCCCGGAAAAAATATATATAATACACCTGGTATTGAATAGGCACATTTAATTGTATTAATTGTTTATTTTATGATATTTGTAACAATAAGATAACGATATCACACAATGGCAATGCTAGTGAATAGGGAGAGGCATGTAACCTTGGTCAGTCAATTCTAATATCTGTTGAACACACTGAGAACTAGACTTTATGCACTGTATTGAATCTTTGGTGGTTTAAACTACCAAAATTTTGTAAAAGCTAACCAAGCTTCATGGAAATGGGGGAAACCCTTATATTAAGTTATTTTGTTCCAAAAGCAAAAAAAAAACAACTCAGAACAAGCAGTCGAGGTACATTGAGACTTACATATACTTTGCATGCACAATAGTCCCATACAAATCCGAGCAGCAAATGAATATTAATGACGATGTCAAGTGATCTGTATAAATAAACACAGTGTACCTCCAAGCCAGATGGCCAGTGCCAGCAGAGCAAGCAGCAGTATGACTCCCCCTGACCCTCCGTAACACTTGGAATTACCCTTGCAGCATCCCCCCCTGCTCTTACTCCTGGGAGCTGGACACAGAGAGTGAATTATACACAAAAACACATTAATAATCCTCTAAGCAACTGCGTCTCTATTTGTTTTGCTCTTACAGCTGCTGCTTTTGTATTGGCAGAAAAATATGGGAATGTGGGTGAACACTCACGTGTGCTTGAGTGTGTGACTTGGGGAGCAGTAACAGGTGGTGGATACTGGGGGATGTAATGCGGTTGAGTGGAGGGTGTCAGGCCTGGACCTGCGCCGTACACCACCTCCTCATAGGACTTGAGGGGGGGCTGGGTGTGCACGGCAACAGAGTAATAAGGAGGAGGGCGCTCGTTCTGCAAGGAAACAACAGAAAAGATGAAGAAAAAGTGAATGCTAGTGAGATGTCATAAAATCCTTATTGTCCATTAGTTTGTCATCTCTTACCTACAAGACACAAAGCTACACCTAATAGGCAAAAAAGGTATCATCAGATAGACAAAAGATAAGCATGCAAATCACCTGTATGTTTTTGGTTGCCAAGACTGAATAAGCCCATTGTCCTCCGAGCAAACCTAACAGCATTATCCAGCCTATGTTTAGTTTCACACCTGGTAACATCTTTACGCATAAAAACACAAGCTGTGTATCATAGCAACAGTGCTTAAAAGATCATATTTCAAAAGCTTATCATAAATATTTCTATTCATATTGAGTCTTCTGGCCTTCTAGTTTTACAGCTCCAAATACCAGGTCTGATTACTTTTAATACAATCTGAATGTCAATGTAATATGTACATAACTGGTGTGCTAAAGTAAACACATTAAACACCCAAAACCGCAGGATGTTCCACACCTACTGGAGCAAAATGCCCCTGCAGGCGTTTTACTGCAGGAGTCATTTTGATCTATACAAGCGAAGTATCAATGCATTACATTAACTTAGAAATCATTTTGTGATTGTACACGAAGTTGTTGTGTTTTTTTAAATTTAACCTTTATTAAATCAGGAAAGCCACACTGACATTAAAATTCTCTTCTATAAGTGTGTCCTAGCCAAGACAGGCAGCAGCACATAAAACAAAGTTACAACTAATGGTATATAAAACAACTGAAGACAACAAAATGTACAATTCACAATATAAATATCACAGTCACAAATGAACACAGTCTAGCATTCAACCTGACATTTAAGCACTGTATCCTGTGAACAAACACAGTTGCTCCCACACACGTGTGGATATAGGCTACAGTTCAGAAAATTACCTAGGATGCTAAGCTTACACTAAAAAATAATCTGTTGAGTGCTACAGCTACATCTTATATCACTAGCTATAAGATAAGCCTACTGTAATTATAATGTTACAAAAGTTATTCTTGCAAGTACTTGGGCCACATATGTGTTTCTTCTGGCTCAATATATGCCTGGTTCCTTGACTCAAGTCCAACCAACATACAGTTTAACTGTCAGAGAGTACTTTCACATCTGCACTTCATCTGCACCAATTCAGGCACACAAAAAAACTCTCCCTGGTTGTCAGACAGCACTGGCAGACACCACTTTTTCATAGAAACTAATTAAGTCATATGAGGGTGGGGGGTGTTCATACCCTGGTTTACCGTACTTCAGACTATTTTAGCAATATTTGCATTCTTGGAACAGGCGAGTTACTATCTGGTCACAAATGTTAGGGATGTTAGGGATGTCATCCGCAGCGAAGATCAAGGTTTTAATGGTGCATTTTTCTAAATGGCTGAAGCTCTCATTAAAGGTCATTGTGACTGAATCACGAAAACAGATACATCGGTCAGACTCACCCTGGTTAAACAATAACCTTTAAGAATGTTTATCTGTAGCTCTGTATCTCGAATGACATGCAAAAACATTGTCTGGAAGTTATTTAAACAATATACACTTCCTGCTTCACTTGGAGTTAATCTACCATAAACCAGGAAGTTGTAACAGAAAACAGAGTCATTGGAAAGGAGGAGAGCCAGTGATAAAGGACTGTTAAATCAGCCTCATCTTTATAGACTAGGCCTACTTTACTTATCAATCTCACAAATAACTTGAAAACAAACAAACAAACAAACAAATCAATATTTTTAAGAAATAGAGTCAGATGAGATGGTTGATACCAGTCGTCTCAAAAGCCAGCTGCCTATTAGCTTAGCACAAAGACCAGTTAGGGGAAACAGCTAGCATAGTTCTGTCCAAAGCTAAAAACTGCATACCTGAACCTCTGTGGCCACTAATTTACTTACTAGGAATATATCTTGTTTTAATTCATCTTTGATCAATTATCAAACTTTAATCCATACAAAAACGGGAGTATAATAACACTTTGTTTTGGTGTAATGGGAAATCAGACTCTGTTATGTAGTTTTTTCACCAAGCACTTCCTGATGTCTCTTGGATATGACAAACAGAAATATGTTAATTATTGATCTTGAGAGAATAATGTTTAAATTGTAAAATCCAGACTAGCTGTTCCGCCTCTTTCCAGTCTTTGTGATAAGGTGTAATAGCTGGGACTAGCCTCATTTTAGGCTATGTGTTTTTGTTTTTTTTTTAATCCAACTCTCAGCAAGAAAGCAAATAAGTGCGGGCGCAAACTTTTTAAGTATTTCTATCATTTTTATTAAAATGTATTTAATGGTATCATTTACAGCTGTAACTTGTACTATTAATAGTGCCATGTTGTGTTTAGTGGAATGACGTGATTGTTTCTGAATGCAGAATGTTATGTAACTGAACTTGTTTGAGCACATTATGGCCCGATCATCTGATTGCAGCTTCATTCCAAGCATTTACAGAAAGTGATGAAGGAAATATGTTTGTGACATGACATTATTATGTTTGATTATTCTTATCATATTCATTATTAACCGACACAGACAAGCGTCACAGCATAGCAGCTGTTTGACATACATCACCTTAATGTTGATATGGCAAATTCTGTGACTCACCGTTAAAGAATCGGTGTCTGTTCCTGCTTTTACAAAACTAATCCCTTTTTCTTAGTGCAGCACTGAGCAATGTTCTGAACAATCTGCCCCTCATGCAGAAAAAGCTAAAAATGTATTGTTCACAATCAATGATCATCTCCCTAGTTGTGACCCTTTATCATTTATCACTGTTCTCAAATCATAAACTGGGGTGGGGGTGGGGTGGGGGGGTGCTTTGTTGAAGGAAAAAGAAAGGAATTAACCTATGGAAGAAACACTGCTGGTGGACTCTACAAAAGGTGTTTCATATGATCCTTTCTATTGCGCGCTGATCAAGTTTCAAAATGTGCCTATAGGCAGCACAGACCTCACTTAATTGAAGGAAACATGGCAGAGTTGAAATAGGTGAAGAGGCGAAGAGGCAGGTTCATTGATTTCCCAGGAGAGTGCGCTTGGATCATCTTGCACAGTTTGCCTATCGGCCATTATTGTGGAAAAATACTGGAAAAATTAAAAGCTTAGGTGTTCACATGACTTTAAAAGGTCAATGTTTAGTTACAGACTTACCCGACATTTCTGTAGCTCTGATGAAATGTCGAGTGGCTCTGATGTAAATCAAGTGTATTATATATGTTCCTATCAGACAACTTTATAACTTGTAGAATACACGACACCCTGCATCTTCAGACTTTTGATTTGGATATGGAAACATTCCATAAGAGTTTTTTGGTTTTTTTTATTCTTTTTAAATGTTTGTGTTGTAATTGGTGCTATGATTACAGATAAATATCAGATGAAAACTATATTTATCCAAATTTTGAGATGTGTCCAAATGTTGAATTTAGGTGGAAAAATCTCCTACTTCTTAATCCAATGAAATTTTAATTAGCCGGGAAAAAAAATCCTTTTCCACAGAGCTTAAAACATGGCTTTTTCAAGTTGATATTTGGGAGATAAATGGCATACCTTAAAAAAAGACATTATTAGCTAAATGAAAGTGTTACAATCTAAAGTGTTTAAAGAAAAGTGTAAAATGCTGCCTTACAGAACCATTATGTTTAGATAAAACCTCAAACTCCTGCTCTTTGACAGGTAAATTGAAGCAGGTAAAAACTCTAATGTCAGCTATTGCAAAGAGGAACAACATTCTTCAAGCTCACAGAGGCCACAGAGCTTGAACAAGTCAATACTCTGAAACTCAAACAATGCAGACAAGGAGGTAGATAAACAGAACAAATAACAAACACAGAGTCTGTGTGACAGGTGAGTGCTGATTCAGGAGAGAGGTTTAAGTCAGAGGTAAGGCTGAGAGACACAAGTAGCAAGAAGAGTAAGAAGAAGGAGTTTTTGTTTTAAGAGAAATAAGAACCTACCGGGTCATGCTGTGCCATTGGACTCAGGTCAGCAGAGAGTGAAGAGTGGAGGTGAGAGCGGCGGAGAGTGGTGGGTGGAGCTTTTTCACATCCAGACGTTTAGTCAGTCACAGAGGAGAGGTTAGAACATTCTGGAGACACATTAAACTCCTCTCTCTATTCTCCTCCTCTTTCTACTCTGCTCTGTGTTTGTCACTGACCTTCATCCACGTAACAACAGGTAGGTCTGCCTCTCCCCTCCCTGCTAAACACCTCCCACTGTCAGCCTCCACCATTCTTTCAATCCCTCATTCTTCTCTTCACAGAGATGGGAGTGCCCAGTGCACCAGTTTCCCACCTGCCGGACCGGTTTCAGGACAGTCAGAGACTGTCACAGCTTGTTTCAAACTATGAAGCTCCATTACGGCTCATATGACACCAGCTGAGCTGTCAGGGCCCTGAACCAAAATCTCTTCCTCTCTACCCAGACAGACAGAAACATTTTTGTAAAGGTGAGACTGAATGGTTTTAAGATTAAAAACAAAAAAAAAATCAATTTAATGCATGAGGTATAATCTGTAAATGTTTAACTACAAGTTTGTAGTTGCAATAAGGAAAGACTGGAGAAAAAAATGGCTCTTTAATTGAATCCAGGAAATAAGATAATGTATATTGACTGTGGGTGTTTATTTCACAGTGCTTCCTCCATCTTACTATGGGTGTTGCCATTAGAGTGTTTTCGTTAACTTGTGTCTGTGAGTTTCAGGCTTGTACATTAACCTGAGATGTTGGTTCTTCCAACTTTTGAAGCTATCCTCCTCTGATTTCCTCTTTCCTCACTTTTACATTAACTTTCCAAATGTCCTCTACTTCCTCTCTCAGCTCCCAAGGTTTCTTTAGT
>JAQFJA010000024.1:15948389-15964833 GCA_029874485.1 Naso brachycentron | reverse complement strand
GGTTTTTTTTGTTGTTTGTTTGTTAAAAAACGGTCTTGTAATCAAATGAAATGCTGCAACAAGACAAAAGCTCGTTATTTTAAGACTTCCACTTAGTTTTCTCAGTAGTTTGTACAGAATTTTACTCTGATGCCACATTGTTTGAAAGCAAAGTAGAACAGTTTTTACATTTCATAAAGATGCTGTCAGAAAAACTAAGACAATTTATTGGAAATATTTTCAGTGGAGTGCTTTTGCTTCAGTGTTCTTTGTTGGAAAATAATCTTAATCACATTGGGTATACAAAAAATAGGAATAGCCCGTAACTAATTTGTTATTATGTAACTGATCTGGACTATAAACTGCTGGGGCGTAGCTGTCCTTGAACTTGATGCGCACTCAGTTCGGAAAGAAAACACTGTGATTCTAGCAGCGACAGGTGGTTCCAGTGACAAAGAAATGAGACTCTTGAACAAATAAATTGCACCAGTTTGATGTAGACTGTGTTTGGCTGGCAGGAGCTGACTGGATAATGAACAAAATGAAGCAGTTTGACTTCTCAGAACAATGCGAGCCTGAAGCCAAACAAGGGCGTACAATAGGTTTATTAGATCTCTGAATTGCTCTCATCTTCTCTTGTATAACATGTGCAAACCTCTTGTCAGCCATTGTTCAACCACGTCAACCAGGATAAATGTTGTGACTGTGGACTATTTATGTGAGTTGCAGTTTAAATTCGGAGAGAAATGTGCTATATGAGAGGGAATGAAAAATGGATGACTCACTGTACGCGCAGAAAATGACAGTGCCCTAATTATTTGTAAAACTGGTGTCTTAATGACAATATAGTCCATTGATTCTGACTGAGCTCAGTCTGGCACACACAAGAGAGGTCATGCACCAGATTTTATAACAGGGTGGAGCCTCCAAATGTTCCGTCAAGTGCATGGAAAACTGAGCTTTAATGAGGTTGATAAAGGTTACTGGTTGAAAGAGACCTTTGGTAGAGATTGTTCAGAGGTTATAAGCCTTACACTGATCTGCTCATAAAGATCTATTTATCTATAAAACTACTTCTCTGAATTATCAACCCACATCCTTCTGTCCGTCTAACTATTTTTGTACATACTCAACGCTTGAACAAAACTGCTGTACACGGAGGTTTTTAAGTGAGGAGAGTTTGGGAGTCCCCTTAGAGGTTCATTGCAGTTATTAGTCTGGGTCAGGCAACACAATAAGCTGCTGTTTTCAACAGTAGCTCTTTCTCTTCAGCCAACCTCATCAGTCTCTTTTCTAAAACTCCATTTTTTTCCACTCAGTTGTCTATGCTCAGTGTCCCGTAACACTCACAGTGGCTTAATTTTTAGAAGCACTGACCTGGTGACTGCAGTGGTCATCAGGTGCATCCTTAAAGAGTAATTAAACACTTAAGTCACGTAGGACAAAACTTTGAGGGTTTAAACGTGGCACGTTGCACATCTGGCGACAGTCTTTGGTGTCACAGCAGTTTCTTTTTGGTCTTGTTTCTAATCAGGGAGAGTTACATCACAGTTAGGTGTGCCTACAACTGCTGCATTCCTCCTGGTAGCCTAAGTCATAGAAAGTATTTTTCTGATGTGTGTGTTTGCCTGGTTCCTGACCTTTAAATCTGCTCTCTTTACTGACAACAGTGATCAGATATCCTGAAAAATTCAGGAACATCCCAAATTACAAGCAGTTGTTTGGGAATCCCACATCTGGTCCTACTGTCCTGAAAATCTTGACTAAACCCCAGCCTAGTTTTTTAAACAGAACAGATTTTCCATTTTTATTTGTACTATTTAAATGGATAAAATCTTAATTAATTTGTAGAACTGCGAGCAGCGCATTGATTTTTATGACCACTACTTGGTTTGTTCTTTATCTCTCATTCACACACACACACACATACACACACACCCACACACACATACACACACACTCAGTCACTCGCAGTCTCTGTCAGTGACTCTCAGAGATTCAAAGTCAAGGACCCCTTAACTGACACAAATTAGACAAAAGACCTCCAGTTGACAAAATCTTGTCCCAGGGTCACCCTGTCTTTACAGAATTTGGCTTTTAGAAGTTTCACTTCAGAAAGGAGTGAATATAAAATCCATAAATTCTGTCATTGTGTTGTTAAAAAGCATTGTTCTTCTTTTGTTGGGGATTCCCATGGAGCAGTGTTCCCAGACCCCACTTTGAGAACCAGCGGGTCTATGCATTGGACCCTTCTCCTTGTCTCCATGTTGAATCAAAGTAAAGTCAATATCGACTGATTGTGCAAGTGGATAACATTAATATTAATTCTTTGGCTCTGATGCTGAATGTTTGTTCCCAGATGAAGTTTGAAAAATGTTTTCAAAGACTCCAAATCGCTCGTCCTGAGCAGGCATCTGGACTATTAGCAAAACAGAAAAACACATGTGGGAAAACCGAACAGTAGGATAACCATTGTGATTGGCCATTTAATTAATTTTTCGTGAACATTCCCAGACTTCATACAGTGCTGCTTTGATAGCTGAAGCAGCAGGAAAGTGAAGTGATATCTGTAGCAATGAGGATGAGAGACAGATGCTGCTATTGAGGCTGTCACTTTACTCTGTAGTTTATTTTAATTTTATTCCTCTCCAGGCTGAAAATTTTGGCAAAGCCAGTATATTAACATGGCTACTGTACCTCACAGTGACAACATAAAATGACGGGAGTCAGACGAATGGGAAAATATGAAAATCCCCCTTTCCCATGAAAAGGAGGTAGTGTTGCCATTGCCATAAAATTTTATTACATTAATGTTTCCCAGAGGACAAACACTAATGACTTTGGTGGTCCCTGGTTTCTTTTAGATGCACAATGAGGTTGAACATTTAGTTTTTTAGTGAAATGCCCCAACGATAGGTGGATGGATAGCCATAAAATTAATTAAAGACATTTTATTCTCCTCAGGATCGATTAGAATGATGTTGCAGACACAACATTATTAGAATTAGATAGAATTCCAGGTTACTGTGTCAATTATAAATTTGTCCAGCTGGTCCAAAACCTGCGAAACTAATGATTTTACCATCGGCCTTGGCTGTGCTAATGTGCTAAATTATGACGATGAACATGATAAAAATCTAAGCAAGTTAATATTGTCATTGTCAGTGTGTTAGCATGCTATCATTAGTATTGAGATAAAAGCATCACACTGCCTATATACAGCCTCATTTTTATAGGTTATTAGGTTGGTCGTCAAGTGAATTTGTCATACTTATGTTTACGTGTGCACCGTGACATTGAATGAGTCATAATTTGATGTCAGTAAGAAACTCTGGACAGATACCGGCTGGTTTCTCATTAGACTGTCAAAACAACACTAGTGGAAAAGGACACACACCTCAGCCTCAGGGTACATTACTGCACACACACACACGCACCACTTTGAACTCCATGTTGTGTCTGGCGTTTTGTATGTGTGCATACGTGCAGCACCGTGTTACGCCTTTGTTTTTGCATGTATTTGTATCTGTGCAGATGCATGGCTGTGTGGGTGTTTTTGGGTAAAATTTGAGAGGCAAAGAGGCACGGGATGGGAGCTTAGGAGTAAAGGAAGCTAAAAGAGGCAAAAAAAGAGATGATTTGCTGTGTGTCTATAAGGCTTATGATGTTTGGAGAGGGTGGAACGTGTGGGAGGAGGGACAAAATTGGGGAGGGCACACAGGTAGGGAGAAAGAGGAGGGTTTAAGAGTCAGGTTACCTGGAATACTTTAGTTTGGATTTGTTTTTGACAGCAGGGCTTGGTCATCCAAAAGCAACTCTCTGAATCTGCGGAGCGTCGAAACAAAAGGCTACAACAGCACTCTTTATTACAGCCCTGGGGTTTCAAAGAGGGGCAAGTCAGGCACCCTTCAACCCGGATTAAGTTACACAGCCAGAGAAAGAAAAGGAGAGGGAGAGAGAGAGAGAAAAGAGAGATTGCCTCAAATTGGGTTTTGTAGTTTGAGCCAGTGGAGAGGACGAGGGACACACAGCAGACAGTGAGTTACTGAGGACCCTCACCTCCAGGGAGGGAGGGCAGTGTTTACCCTGCGCTCTGTGTTGGGTGAGGTGCATCTGGGCCTTATCAAGACAGACAACTACATCATGTGGGTGAGTGCAACTGGAAAGAGAATCAACATATTTACTGTGACAAGGCAGTTCACTGGTTTGCATTGGAGGGGTCATTTGAATGTTATTATCCCTACTAATCCTGGCAACAGTATTCATGCTGTGGTACAAAGAGACACTGACTAAAGGTCTTCTGAATTTGCTTACTTGTGTTCTACCAGTTTCTGTTGCCCCTGGCTTATAGCAGCTGTGTTTTACATGTTTAAAATGCTATCTGCAACTAAACAGGAATGTATACATTATGCTGCCTTGTGCTTTATACGCAGTACCTTAGCATAGCTGTGATAAGTGGCAGCTTTTGGCGCAGGTAGGAACCTTTTTCATTCATACTGACCTGTGTGATACTCACTGATTTGATTTGTATTGAAAGAGTAGTGTTGAATTCATTTTAGCTGTTGGTTAATCTAGTTAGCAACACTTTTTCAATATGTAGGGGTGCCAAAACCACCTGATTAGATTTACAATTGATAAGTTCCTGGCCTAAGGTAGGAGATGAGTTATTCAGCTCTTGTTACATGCACCTGCAGTTTTACTTTGTGGTTCCTCTGTTTTGAGGAACTGAACAATTGCAAGTCAGCACTGTCTGAGTAAACAAATCATATAGGCCTTCATGCAGTTATCAGCTACCTCTGTCTGAAGGGCTCGTCCGAGGGTGTCCACAAGGACATGTAGATGACATTATGAGTTGGTGTCCAGTCAAAACGCATGGTAAAGAGGTGGGTTGTTGTATTCAAAAGTGGCAGAAAGAGACAACTGCAGAGAGGCTGCTGTATCCAATTTTGTCAGGCACATCTGAATTTAAATTTTTAATCACCTAAAAGGTAAATGCCACAAGTTATAACTTCAGACTTTCTGCATAATCACTCAAAGTGTTGAACTGCATGTGCATGTAACAAGAGCTGTATAATTCATCTCCTTCTACCACAGGCCACAACCTAATCAATCATCCCTCATATATGACTGAGCATACTGTATCTGCCTGGACCAGCGTGTGTGTTAGTGAAAGCAGCACGCTCAACTTGACTACATGGTGCACTTCTGCCAGTGTAAATGTGCTTGTTTGTGCTTTTAAATATCTAAACATTAGCTTACTGCACTGGTCTCAATCTCTGCCTTTGATTACGGCTCATCCAACATGTCACGCGTACTTTCCTAAAAGCCCTTTTGTGAACGTTTCAGTTGAGGGGAACATAATCCAACGAAGCTGTGAAGCAGCGAGGGAAACACCTCACTTGAACAAAAGGTTTTACATGTCAAATCTTTTGTCTGCTGAGGTTGACCCAGTTGTGCTTTTTCTCTGGAGCGGGAGTATTTTCCCACTTAGGCTGGGTTAACTGGATGGAGTCCACAGTATGGATCGGATTCAAAAAGAAACAAAATCAAGTTAAGCAGGTTAGCTTTCACTGGCAAAGTAGGACAAGAGATACGGTAATACTTGGCTAAAATAGTATTTTTGTTTGGATGCATCGCTCTGGCTCCACAACGGTTATATTATTCAATATAATGACTACATTTACAGTCATACTGTCTGACAAGATATGAAAAAACGGAACTTGTGTTTTTGAGCATGTCTCTGTCCACTCTCGGGCACATGGCTGCCTTTAGGCATCTGTCTGGTTTCTCAAGTTGAACAGACCTCGCGTTTTTGTGCTGTCTCATTAATCCTGCCTTTATTCCACCACTTATTCACCTCATATTGCATGCGTTATGTAATGATGATGACCTATTTTTTAAAGAATGACCTGTTTGGGTTTTTTTGCTGAGACGCCTTCCATTTGGTGTCAGTAACTGACAGAGGTGTCGCTTTTAGGCAAGTTTTTAAAAATCTAATTTTTTTAGGCTCCATATGCTGTGCTTTATGTGATCAATATGGCTTCACTTTAAAAGATTCATAAAGGGATGGAGCCTTTTGGAGAACTGAGATAGGAGGGTATCACAGCATTACCTTACATCCTGTTACATAAAGTGTAAAGTATATAGCTATATATTTCTCATAAGAAAGAAAAGAGCATTTTTACTGTAAGTGAATGCAACACTCATGTTACATACCAAAATGCTGCTGGGCTCCTTGTTTTCAAAAGAGAAATCTAAGAGAGATTTATCGTCATGACATGTGGGGTGAAGAACAAAGTGTCTGGATCTTTGACGTATGCAGCTTTTATGCTTTAAGATGGATGTGATTATTCACAATGCTGTTTTATACAAGAGTGTCGTCGGGCGTTTCCAGGCAAACAGTCTCAGCCAAAAGAGCTGTTGCACTGCAGGAAACAGAAAGCTCTTTTTTCAGAGTAGAGTTTTTCAGAATCTTTTGAGCATTTCCTTGCATTGCGGTTACTTTAGCAGAATGACTCTGGTACCAAAAATACATTCAAATGAGGGGATTTACCAAATACTTCTAAGAAGAAGTGAAAATTAGAGAACAGTATACAACTGTGTTCCCCATTCGCTGTTTTGTTTAGCCATTGTTCAGGCAATTCCTCATTGAGTCAGCAAAAATTTGCACTAGTTGTTTTTCAACCACACAAAGTATCAACTAACGGCTATTTACCTTATGCTGTAAATATGTTTGTAGTTCAAACAGTGAATTAAAAGCTGTAAGGACAAAACAAAGGAAGATAAAGGTGTTTTTCAAACAGTCACTCAGTAGCTATATACTTGCACCGTCTGCTATAATCCTCCACAAAGGCCAGTCAGCAGCCATAAGTTTCTGCTTACTCTCATTGTCGGGCTTGACTTGTTACTTTCACTGTGTTGCTGTCGGACACAGCAGGCAGCTGCTTTCAATGACAAAGCTCCAAAACACATTAGATACTAGCTACCTGCTCAAGACCAAACAGGTGACAGACGCAGTCGTTCACCAGCTGGTGAACACAGTGAAGCAGTTAGCAGTTAGACAGCCAAATATTTATCTAAGACTTTGGTAGAGACCAAAACCAGAGCTGAATTTACATTCACCAAGTGGACTGAAACAAAACCCCCGAAAGGAATGTTAATGCTGCTATATAACTATACTGTGTACATGTGATAACCAGAAGACTGCACTGACTCACTCCATGTTCCTGCCCAGCATCCTTGTAGCTACATCTTCTGCTACTCTGACTCTGATTGGCGATATATATAATAGTTGTTGTTGTTATGTGTGAGAGTGTAGGTTAGAGCGCTAAAGCAGAACATGTCACAAAGCAAGGTGCCAGTTCATCACAGGGGTGACATATAAAGACAACCATTCACGCTCACATGCACACTTACGGGCAAGTCAGAGTCAACAGTTAACCTAACGTGCATGTCTTTGGACTGTGGTTTATTGCTGCTCATTTGTAAAGCCTCTCAGAGCTAACCTATTGCTTACATGAGCCAGTTCTTTTGCCCATTTGAGAGACTTTGAAGATAATCATTGTTATAAGGTATAAGGTATATTGATAGATAGATAGATCCTCCAACTAATTGAATACTTTTAAGCATTTCACTACTAAAATTCTGCAGTCATGATGAATGACGGTAGATTTGCGGCGTCTTCGGCCGTAGTGAGTTTTGGTGGGAGTGGCTTGGCGGAATGATACGATGCAGCAGAGTAAGGCGGAAGGTTTTCTACAGCGTATGAGTTCAAAATTTTGGCTACCTCCGCCAAAGGTGCGTTTACACAACTCATGAGAAAATATGTAATGCTACACAAGTAAATTTCTTGTATTAGCACATTTAGAAACAATTTGAAGTCAGCCTATATTTTGGGGCCTATGTACTATTACGTTAGCCATTAACAGCAAGCTCAGACGAGCTTCATTCGCACTACGTAATGGACCAAATGATCAGTTTGTAGAGTTCACACATCCCCTAGATCAACGTGACTCACATAACTAAAGTTGCCAGCGATCAAAGTAGTAAACCAACTAACAATATACAAAAATGAAATAAAAGGAGTAGGCTAACGTATGTACCGGGAGTTGCATCCTTTGGAGTAGAGTCCACATATGGCGCGCGCTGAACTCACGGTTTGTCGTTGGTCCACTGAAGGGCCAAACTGACCATCAAAATCCTGGTAAGAGTGAACAAGTTGGTCCACAAATATTTGTGACAACTTCCTGATGATAAAAATGCACAAGTTTCCGTCATGTTGGTGCCTGGCCTAAATTCTGTGAAAGGACCTACCAACTAAGACCTGGAGGGCAGTTGTTCTGTATCCCCACCAAGAGTCAGATCTGGACCAGCACGGGGCTGCAAAATACATCTGAGGGGTTGCAAGATAATTAACAAAATTTTTAAAATAACAATAATGATTTTTTTTTTTTAAATACAGAAAAATACATTTTTCTAATCTTTGTTTAGTTCTGTTTATTTCTTGTCAAGTATTGGATAGTTTTAACCCTGTGGCCTTCTAGCCTCATTTACATTTTTCAACGAAAATAATCAGAGAATTCATTTGAAACGGTTTGGGGGATCCTGCTCCTGTATTGGTAGACAATATGAAATCATTTTGTACTGTATCCTGCACACTGTAGAAACAATGCATAGCCTACTATATGCAGTTATGCAACAGCACACAGCTGATATCTTAGGATATATGATATATATGAGTATCATGGGGTTTTAACTTGGCAACTGTGGCTGAAGTTAGCCACTCCTCTCACTATACCATCCAACATTGCAGTGTCTTCTATCTTCACAATAGCAGTTGTCTTTGAAAAGAGGACTTGCAGGGTCCCAGTAGACTCTGCCACACTACACCTAAAGATACCATACCTTCAGAGTCCGTCACCTTCATTGTGGGGTCTGTCTGATAACAAATTATGGGAACTGCCTGTGGCAAATGGAGTAACTGACAGATGCACACTGGTGTAATATGACATCTCAAAGTGGTACACTGTGTTCCATGTTTGCATGACCAATCATCTTTTGTGGCTCCTCCCATGGAAACTCATTGCGTTCACCTGTTTTACACATGAAATGCAATTTATTCTTACATTTACTTGGGCAACCACCTGAAAATCAACGCAAGTAATGCACACATATCATAAGAGCTTGAAAATATCTACACACACACACACACACACACTGACTGTGTCGACACCTGTGCTCATCTTGTCATTTGCATCTTTGTTATTCTTCCCACAGACAGTCATCCAGGTGCCTGAGGAAAGCACGAGACCATTGAATTCCAGGCTGCCAGGTAAGCTGCTGTGTGGTTCCTTGTCAATATGCACTGACAAAAGATTTATTTTTGAATATAAAGTTAATTTCTTGGAGAATAAAGTGTTGGGATATACAGAGAATTTGCAGCTGATTTATTGCATGCTTTCTTTTTCCTCTTGATTGATTTTTCTTATCTGTTCTGTCTTTTTCCTCCCTCTTTGTCCCAGTGGTTCCCAAACCAGGCCGTCGCAGAAAGCCCATGACTGCCCCAAAGACTCAGAAAGACAAGGGGTCTAAGAGGAAGAGAGTGTTGCTGACTGTCCTGGCAGTTCTGGTGGTACTCGCCATACTGACCACAGCAGGATACTTCAGTGAGTCATTTGTATTCAGCACAGGATGACATATTTCCATTATATTAGAGCAACAAGTTCTGCAAAAGTGCATTACAAAATCAAGTGCCACTCGTTGTTTGTCATATTGTCCTTGCAAAACGCTGTTCAAACCTGTGTTCTGCCTTTCTCTTCCAATGTGCCACTCCTTTTCCCTGCAGTCAAGGTGCTAATTGACAGCAAATATTTCTTCTGCAAGCGTTCGGTGAAGTTCATCCCTTTAGACCAAGCCTGTGATGGGCACGACGACTGTGCTGGAGGAGAGGATGAACTCACTTGTGTGACAAGCTTTAAGGTCAACACCACGTTTCCAGGTAGATCCTTTTTTGTTAGCAATTTTTCTATTTCCTTTTTTTTAATGTTTGTTTTCAGTTCAATCTAATTTTTGGTAGTTTCCAGAATCGGTTTGTACGTTTGCACACAAGTTTAGTTTTGATTTAAAAATGGTTAGTTTGGCTTTGTTAGTTCCGTTTTCAGTTTTAGGGTTTTTTTAAAAAAATAATGGGGGTATTTGTCAAGATTTAAGAGGTTCAAAACAGGTTTTACAATACAAATGCAACACTTTCGAGGAAAATCAACTCACTTGTGTAGGCATCCCAGTCATAATGCTCCAATGCCCCCTCATGCTTGTTGTGTTGACAAATTAATTAGCAAGGACTCAAACTAAAGACATTTCCTGTGAATTGTAAATATATTTAACTAAGTTTTGTAACCACTCAAAATCATTTAGTTGTTTTTCTTTTATCTCAGCAAACAAAAATGATTTTCCCTCCCCTAGTTTTAGTTTTATGTTCAGTTTTAGTGAACTATCACAGCCTTGAAACAAACACTGGACTTGCTTTGTCATGCCAGATGCAAAAACAAAGCTGGGAAAAAAAGTGACTAATTTTTTCTTCCTTTCTGCCACTCCTCTCTAGTGCGTCTCACATCTGCTCAGCGTGTCCTGCAGGTGTACAGTCCTGGCTCAGGTTGGCAGAGTGTGTGTGGGGACGACTGGACCCCACAGCACACACAGACGGCCTGTCAACAGCTGGGATACACACAGTGAGTTTACACCCACCAAAGATGAAAAGTTTTGCAAAAAGGCCGTAGTAATTTAAAACAAAGCCTTTCATCGCATCCCTCTGTCTGAACAGTGAACCAACAAGCAACAACGTCCCAGTGGACATTTTGACATCTTCCCTGAAAACTGGAGCGTTCACAGCTGTCAAGCCTGGAACTACGACCACACCCATACATGAGGCCACCGCTGACAGGTGAGGAAAACAACACCAATTCTTTAAGCCTCTCTAATCGTGACATCATTTGTCATTGCTACATAGATTCACGAAATCATGTAAAACTCTGATCTTTTTAGAAAACTCTTACTGTTTGCTGCTGCTTTTAACGTTACTTTTAATGTCAAGGCTGACAGAGACGCTGCCAAAAAACAAAACTTCACTTTTCTTCTTTCCTTTTCAGCCCATATGTCTCTTGTTCAGATAGAAATAGTGCCTGTCATCACAGTTTCTGTTCCTAAAAGACAAAAAATTCCACAGATTCGGTTTCATCTCTGGTGTATCCTGTATGAAAGTGAGTGAAACTGTCAGGTATTTCACCCACACTGAGCAGAAGCGAAACAGAGACAAAGTTCAGCATCAGGGTTGAAGTTAGGCTGACGTTTGATTGTGTATTTAGTCTTTTTGACCAGATGTGTGACCATCTGAGGGACAAACTCCAATCTTTCTTTGAAATATCTTTTTTCCCAACAGGAGTGTATGCAAATCCAAATCTGTGGTGTCTTTGTCCTGTTCAGGTGAGTTCAATTCTCATGACAGCAACCACCGTTACTAACTTTGTTTACAGTTTCTAACAAGGCAGAATGTTGTTTATGGGGGGTGGGTGTAAGATGTCATGGTTGCTTGACCAGTTTCACACTGACAGGCCCTTACAAGCTTGACGTAAGCAGCAGCATTTTCGTAGCAACATGTGACAGAGCAGTTTACTTCATTCCCTATGACAAATAGAAAAGAGGAAAGAAACTCGTCCAACCTGAACTTCATTGTTTGAGTAGAAGGATCTAGATTTATAGTTCAATAAAGACATAAAATGAAAGGTAGTTTGACGTTAGCCAGAGTGAAAAAAAAACTTTGTAAATAACAAGATACTTTTGTTTGTCAGACTGTGGACAGGTGGGCTCCCAACACCGTATTGTTGGGGGATCGGACGCTTACATTGAGGACTGGCCCTGGCAGGTTAGCCTGCAGCTGGGAGGCCAGCACATATGTGGAGGCTCGCTGGTGTCAACACGTTGGGTTGTCACTGCCGCCCATTGCTTCACTGGGTCAGTATAGTTACATTGGGTGCCATTTCCAATGAATTTCTTTTGTGGTTTGCATCTAATACGTAAACTGATACTCACACTTCCTCTTTGTTCTCTATGTTTGGGCCTTGCAGCAGTAAAAAGGAGTTGGGCCGCTGGAGAGTGGTGTCAGGACGCACGTTCATGGGCACACTTGGAGGTTCCTACGTGGACAGGATCATTTTGAATGGAAACTACGATGAAAGTGGAAACGACTATGACATAGCACTGATAAGACTCAGCAGTCCCATCAGTGTGGGAGGTTAGAGTTTACCTTAATACACATAAAAACACACTGACAGAATATAGCACCACCAACTGATTTACTGTATTTTTTTAGTTTATTTGCTTATTGACCTTTTAGAATCAGGAATTAAAATTTTAAATCAAATAGTCCTGATAAGGGCAAGTTAAAACCTTTTGTATAATTGGAAGGCTTTAGTTTAATGACCTCTAGTGGATTATATGTCAAACAGCAAGCTCTTTGCCATTGATGTAATTCACTTGACTGCTTGAACTACTTTTAAAATGCCAAAGCTATGACAAAGAACAGTAAAGGCTAAAATTTTCACAATGACTGCTCTGCCTCTGTCCTTCAGATGTCCGCAAGCCAGTTTGTCTACCTACTACAGCCTTTGGCCTTCCTGTTGAAGCCCCCATGACTGTGACTGGCTGGGGACACCTGGAGGAAAATGGTGAGAAACTCTACAAAGTAAATTATCTACAATCATTATCAGCAGCAGCAACAAGAACTGCCACTTTGTAAACAAGAAAAGACAACTTTTTTAAACTGCTCTTCTCTATAACTTCAGGTAAGGTTCATCCTTCCCTTCAGATGGCCGTTGTGCCTCTGATAGACCACGATACGTGCTCCAGCCGTGGAGTGTATGGCAGTTCCATCACCCCGAGGATGATCTGTGCTGGTTACCTGGAGGGGAACGTGGACGCCTGCCAGGTAACACACCACAGATAATGATAATTTTAACCTAAGAACACTTCTACTCTCCTGCAGTTCAGTATTAGTTGAAGTTCACCGAAAAAAAAATCATCATTAACATTCTCTTCTGGCAAATTGTTTGGATAATAAAATGTAATATATTATTGTGCTGTCATGAATCACAGGGGGACAGTGGGGGTCCTTTGGTGCACTTTAGGTCCTCTAGATGGTATTTGGTCGGAGTGGTGAGCTGGGGCATCGGCTGTGCTCAGGCGAGACGACCGGGCGTCTACTGCAACGTTGAGGAGATGCTGAACTGGATTCATACAGTCATTGAGGTAAGTGTGTGTTTTAGTTAGTTGTTTTAGTTCTTTGTGTCAGTAGTTTATCTTAGTAAGAAAACATTGATTGTTAACATGAGACAACATAAATATACTGCATGTAACTCCAAGCAGCAGACAGAGAAGAGAACTGATTTTTATTTATTTAAATTTAGTTTTATGTTCAGATTTGATCGTTCTTATTTCATCTGTGCAGAAAGACCGCTGAGGTCCTCCATCGTGACGAGCAGCCCCCGCAAGACTGCAGTCCAGTCCATGTGGCTGACTGAAGATGGAGACAGATGGAGAGAAAAGGGGAAGTTGAGGAGCGGGCTCATCAGCAATGCAAACAAACTGTTAGCCTTGTGCAAAAACACCGCTCGTGTACACACACACACACACAAACACACATCACACAAACTTATTTTAGGTGTGGTTTGTGCCATTTCAGGTTCTTATCTCAGGGGATGAGTGTATTTATGTTATGTGTCACTTGCCACTCTGGGATGTTTTAAGCTTTTACAGAGTTGACTGTCTCAATGAACTGATTCGTGCATTTAGAACAATATTAGAACAATAATGATATCAAATGAAAGAGTACAGACTGTTTTAGATGTGAAGAACAGGCCAGCAGGCGTAGTGTACTTGATTACTATGTGCTTTAGTTTTCAGTGTGCAGTGTGATATTTCTGTTCATACGATAAAGACAGGTGGCAAGACGGGGCAACCCTGTGCAATACTAAAGCAGAAGGACACATGACGCCTCAGGTTTATATCACCAATATTGTAAGAGTGACGACAGAAAGTCCAAAGTCCAGGAGTTTAGTGCATTTATGGTGCTGATTCAGTTGATCTGATGTGTCCCTTTGAAAGGGCAAATGTGCCTTTTTACAGCGTAGATGAGATGTTGCGCTTCCTGCTATAGATTTACATAAGCACTTTATATAGAAAGTGAGTTATTTGACCTTACTGTATGTGCAGATAATTCAAATAACTAGTCTGATGATGCACTGAAGACTTGAACTCTCATCACACTGTTTTGTGTTCACCGTGCCTTTACATTAGGGTTTCAAAGTGCTTCAATAAAATGTGTGCCCTCAGAAGAGTGAGGCGGCGGTAGTTTTTGCCTTCACAGTTGACAGGATGAATGTAACTTCCTAACATTTAAAAGTGAGCATCAGGGAGTGTGGTATGTAAATTTGTGCACTCAGGAAAACGCTGTCATAATGTCTTCATTTTCATGTAATCTTTCCATTTGTAGCAATGTAAAAATACTCACGGACATGTTTTTTTTTTTCCTCTGGTCTATAAAAAGTTAAATGTAATTTGGGCACTTTAAAAATCAAAACAGTAAACATTTTGTAATAATGTGATAAGACACGACATGGCATTTCTTTTCATGGAGACTGTTGATAGTGTTTGACTGTATATGGTGCATTTCGTTTTGATTTTCTTTGTATATCCATGTAAATATGTTGTAAATTTAATAAAGTCATTCTTCTTTAACTTGGCAAATGGAGCAATTGTTTTGTTACACAACTGACTTGATAGAGTGTGTGCTAGAAACTGGATCTTTTCCTTTTTCCAGTCAGCGTCGTCCTCTTCCGACGTACACACCCTCTGACCCAAAGTCAACAAAAGGAAAACCAGGGGACAGGTTTTATGTAAATTGTTATATAAACAAAAGAACGTCTTTTGTTCAAAAGAGGATGCAAATGACTGTTTTCACCTCAAACTTCACACAAAATCAGTTGAACATGTCCTGAGCTGCCCTGCTAGGCGGCTATTTAAAAGACCTTTATTTTGACAAAGTCGATATACTCTGAAGTTTTGACTCCAACTGTGTTCTTGTTTGTCACCCAGTGCCTTCAACTCTATAACACTGCCCCCCTGTGGTGGACAGATGTAATTTTCTGAATGACCAGTTTTACACTTTTATCACACATACGTCTATGTTTTAAATTGCTGCAAGTTCTAGCAGCAAGACAGCAGGTAAAAAAATAGTGTATGCTCAAATGGTGCTAAAACTCAACAATGTGACACAATCGTGGAACAATTTTTAATCAGACTGTTACTCTGCAAAGCAAAGAAACACAACAGAGGACAGAATTATGTCAACACAAGGCTATTTCTACCGCTGTGCAGCTACACCATTGAAAAGGGAGAGACAAGTCATAATTTAAAAAAAAGGACAGATGATTGTAAGTGAAAACAACATTTATTATATCCTGAATATCTGAGAATTACAACAGCAGAAGACAAAACCCAACATGGATCAATGTTGATGTCCAGTAGCAAACGTGCTCATCAATTGATGCGATCAGGTAGCAGCTAACAAACCATAATGGGAAAACTGCCACGTAACCCTTTAGCCTCGTCTTTGCTTCAAAACTGACTGATTGGATAGTTTTACTCTATGCAACAGAGGCTGATCAACTTAATTATTGGCGTAAAGAGGAAGATTAAGTGTTGAGAAAACTGAAGCTCGCACCAAAGAAGTCCTTCTGAACAACACCACAGCAGCTCACTTGCTAATTAGCAGTTAGCACATTAACAAACGTTACATTACAGACGCTCTCGTGGTTATCCCTGTTATCTGCGGCTGGGGCCTTTGAATGGGTTATCCTGTATGGAAAAAAAGCAGAAATAAAGAAAGACAAGGATTAAAATAATCTGCAGGAGAAAACTGAAAAGATAACCAAGTCAAGTTCATCTTTGGCAAACAGATATTGAATGGATTGTATCAGATTAAGTGCAGGATAATACATCTTTGCATTTTTGTTATCAGGATTACACTAAGTTCCTAGAAAACTGCACAGTTATATGGTGATCCCACTTTAAAGGTCAGGTCACTTCACCAATGAAAAATCATCGTCTGGTGTCTTTTTACCTCATCATCATCATCACTGTCATCAAATGCAACTCCTCTGGACGACAGGCTCTGGTTCTGAGAACTGAACTTATTGAATGATGATGACGACGAAGCTTGTCTGCGGTAAACAAGAGAAAGCAAAACAAACAGTTTTTTAAATACAACACACGCAACAGGAGAGTGAAAGAAAACAAATGTTATGTGTACCCATTAATATATTATGAACAGTAGAGACATCTACTTGTCACATTTTTTTCTCAAGGAAAAAACAAATTGATTAACAAACTGTGAAAAGAAACAAACATACTTTGG
>JAQFJA010000024.1:15910703-15922028 GCA_029874485.1 Naso brachycentron | reverse complement strand
AGGTCGCCTTTAGGTTTTTCCTTGATTGTGATGCAGAAGAACTGAAGTGATTGTTTGCACAAGTTTAGACCTAATGCACAGTGAGATTTCATTATTTCTCTTAGAAGTCATACATAGAGAGACAGAGGGATTGAGGGGCCTCTAGATTAGGCCAAGCAATATGAGGTCCTGTGAATCTGCATTTTGTGTGCTAAAGGCAGATGTCAGGAGATGAACTCAATGACAGGCAGTCTTGGAAAAAACACATGAAAACAAAATAGACGTTTGATAAATAGGAGAAGGAATCACTGCAACAGGCATCAAATACAGGCCAGTTGCGCACAAAAGGGGAAATTACAGATAATTACACTAAATGAGGCTCCCACGGTCAGGATTGTCTGGTCAGGTCCTTGTGTGGTCACACAGGCTGCAACCCATTCTGAGTACATCAGACGCACATGCAGCTAAACTGGTTTGAAACCAGCATGAAAAGATACACGGTTTAAGATAATATAAACTACGCGAATTTGTCAGGAAGAGATATCAGCCTAAAGGGAAGGTTTGAGACGTTTTGTCATGTGTGACCTGGCCTGAATGGTGCTGGCTGAGAGCAACCTGACCCCGCCAGAGTCTGGGCCGCTGTGAGGGAGACAGGCGCACAGAGGCCGGTCTGAAGAGAAGAGAAACCCAATCAGCCCCTTCTTTCTGCTTCACAAAAGGAGCTGCGGAGGGGGGAGGCAGAGGAGAGGGATGGAGGGAAATAGAGATTGGCTGGAAGGAAGACAGACTGCGAAGAAGAAGCAGGAGGTGAGTGAAACTCCATCAGCTGCACCTCAGGTGTGCAGCCACAGACGGAGAGTGAAGACATAAAGACATAAATGTGACAGAGATGAAGTCTGCATGCTGTTTTTGACCACCAGCTCTATATTCGAGGCCACTTAACCTCTTTTTATGTGCGTTGCCACAACCCCAGGCTTAGCATCAATAATTAAACAACCACTCTGCTGCTCTCTCTCTCTCTCTCTGCATGGTCAGTAATTATACCCAACTGTTGGAGAAAGAACTGACACCAGATCCCATGGAAAACTGTTTTATGTCAGAGCACAAGATCAATTTTAATGTCATTTCACTTTCAATGAAAGCTCAACCACAACTCCTCTGTGTGCTGATGTGGTTGGAACAGAGATGTGATAACGTTAAATGGCTGAAATTAGCAGTTGAGCTGAAGTTAAAAAATGTAAAAATACAAGTATTGTTGATAACCGGAAGAAATATTTGCCAAAATACTTTGTAAATCAGCCGTCTGTTTAAACTTGTGCTGCTATTGAAGGCAGATAAACCAAAGATAATATGTAAACTAGGTGCATTTTGAATAATGTTTTGCCTCTATTTAAATAACTTATGTTGTGAATTGTTAGGGGTTTTTTTATGTTTGTACTCCATACCACAGTGACGTGGTCAGGAGTAACATAGGCAAATCTGGAAAAATCTAAAAATCTGAAATCTGAAAACCTTCTCACTTCATAAATAAATGTTGTGAGGTTTTTGCAGGTGTCTTGCTTTCTTTGCCATTAGTCATGCTGTTTATGCATGCTTCCTAAATCAAATACTCACAGTTACAGAGGGGCAAACAAAACACGAACAGTAAGACACAACAAAGGGTCATTTTAGTAATGAAACAAAAGATGCTGCATGTAAGGGAGTGTCAAAAATGACTGGACTGCCAAAAAACATCTAAAATAAATGTGGCATATTGAAATTTTTTATTAAATCTTACTTTCAACAAAATCCACCAGTGGGAACACTCTGCAAATCAGTTAATTAAGTGATTGAAAATTAAGATGATTCAAAAACTCATCCAACTGTCTCCTGTTATTAATTAAAACCAAATCATTTTTCTTTATTAATTCCAACTTCCACGCTGCGTCTCAGCTCCCCACACGGTAATAAAACAGTCTGGTCGGGGCGTGAGTTAGTGAAATATAGAGTCGACAATGAAGATGCACAAAGCACAAAGCAAAACAAGGCTCCAGGGTAAACACAGAGAAGAGGGTGTGAAACACAAAGACAAACAACAGACACATCGCAGCGACTATGAGCCTCTAAGCTCCGTCAGATCAAAACAAAACTGCTCAGATTCATTTGGCTGCTGACTGACTTGTTGAGACCTGCCTGAAAGAAATCAATGATCCAAAACAAAGGATTGCTGTTTTTTGCATCCTTCCTTTCTTATCATTCAGGATTACTGTTGCTGTACACTAATCCTTTCTACATTAAATATATGTTGAACTCTCACTTCTGTGCACGGATCGTATTGTTTCTACAGTTCATTTGAAGTGCAAAGAAAAAATACTTAACACTTCAACAGCAATAAAATATATTCAATATTCAGCCAAATATCTTTTAGTATGAAAATCCTGTACTCTTCTGTCTAAAAGGTTGTCATCTTTTGCAGTACATATTATTAAGTTACTCAATTTATTCCTTGAAGAAAAGGTGACAGCGTACAAATGGTCATTCAGCTTATGCTAATCTAGTTTACTATTGTATGTATTAAAATATTAGACATATAGTTGCCATTAGGAGTTTTTTACACATTTCTAGAATGATACATGCATGAACCAAAAGTGATTTTCCTCTGTTGTGTTTCAGGCTGAGTTTGCTCATTACAGATTTCTATTTCACACATTTCCATCTATTGTGCAGGTGAAGGACCTCACAATTATATATAATTAGCTGCTGCCTGGTCCAGTCAATGGACTGAATATGAAGGGCTGCTGTTCACAGCTGCAGCCAAGGCACAATTTCATTTGAGAAAGCTATTTTTACTTCATTCTGCATGATTGCAAACCTGAGCTAATGCGATTAGCATACTGAGTGACATGAATTATAGCGAGAGGAGACGTGATCTGAAAGACAGAATAGAAGCACCACCGACGGCTGAAGACAGGCTGAGGAAGATGAATGTTGGACATTAACAAAATTTTATTTAAATGTTATAGGTAAAACTTTAGTTTCTGTTCTTTTTTTTTAAATTCAGCTAAACAAATATTTATATATTGTATATTTTATATAAAAAAGAAACATTTCAAACATTTTAAATATTAATATTTCTTATTTACAATTCAAAACAGTACAGGAAATAATAACAGTAACAATGCAAGTTCAATCATAAAAATGTTACAAAACTTTTTTTGTGTTGTTTTGTTTTGTTTCCATTTGAAAATCGGCAAGCTGATACTTTCAGAATGTTAGCAAGGATACAAAGTAGCAATGTGGAGCTGCTCTACATTCAAACAGGAACTGGAGGTGCGTTCAACTCTTCAGATGCTTCGTGTCATCCAAATCTTTTTTTTCACATTTGTCATCTTACATGATCTCTTGAGATACTTTGAAGTACAATGATATTCCACAGAAGAAAAAAGAAAAGTAAAATCTGTCATCAAAATGCACCAGAAAGCTGCATGATACATAGAAAGCTGAACGCACCTCGAGCTCAGTAAGGTCACTGTTCTCTAAAGGGACAGAGAGAAGGCGCATGTTGTGTGTTTGTGTGCATTTTGAGTGTCCGGTGTGTATTTGCATGTGGGTGTGTTTGTCAGTGTGTGTAAGCTGATGAATCAGTTGGCAGGGGAATCCATGTGACACCAAAACAAACAGTAGCTAACAGTCCAGCAGCCTGGCCTCTACTGCAGATAGTCAATGTTTTTCAACCACAGGACTACAGACTATCACGAACACAGGCTACACACTTCTTCCCTTGTTTTCTCTACACTCGCCATCAGTCACAGTTCCACTACAGTCTGCTGCGTCCTGCAGCAGGAAACAACTACAGTCAGAAACAAGCAAATAAGCCACTTTGAGGCTAAGACTGGCACTCCAAATCCTTTTACTGGGGGGGAGAAAATTGTCCATCCCTGGCACTGTGAGTCTATTGGCCATTCAGTAGGCGCTGTGCCGTTCCATTCCTGGTTGTCTTGTGTGAGGAATCTGGACAAGAGCGAGAACAAAAAGCTTGCATTGAAACAGGAAAAATTCCAAAGAGGTACAAGACTAGCAATTCTGGCTCGAGGATGGGCTGCGTTAGGTTGGGAAAGCAAGTAGCAAAGTGTTATAATGTCTGTCATGAGGAAATTTGATGACATGACATACCAGTCTTTGAAATAGTGGACAGAGAACTGTTAGAGAGAGATGAGGCACTGGCAGCAAGCACACTTTTTTGTAGCTGGAATGAGAAGAAAAGTTGAAAAAAGAAGTAGAGAGCAGCATGAAGTGACAACAGAGGCTGATGCCATGAAAGTGTCTCACAAGATAATGCAAAACAAAAGATGTCCTCATCATGCCATGCAGCTGAATAAGACAGACTCAGCAACTGTATGGTAATGACATGAGTCCGCACACTCATTGGTCAGTGCTCAGTGAGACCTGTTCATTCATGATGCCTGACAGCTCAGTCAACATGTCCCGGTAGTGAGCTCTCATCTCCTCCTGATACTCCAGCTGGTCCTCCTTGATCAGACGCTCGTTCACATCCAAAGCCTGACCACAGGCTTCTGCAAACTGCCTGCAGGGGGCAGACACGGTTATACTGATTATTAGTGCTGTCAGTCTTGCCACTGGCTGTGACCTTTAATAAACTGTGCAAGGAATCTTCTTTAAAGCCAAAAACTATCTGTTTTAAACAATTTCTTGCCAATGATAACAAAAAAAAAAAAAGAAAAGGTTTGCCTGATACTTGCTCAACATTTTGAGATTGGTGCATTTATAGGACAACATCCAATAGGAACTGCACTTTATAAAAAGTTTTTCAGTGGATATTGCATTTTGTTTACATGTATTTGATGAGGTTTGACTTACTGATTGCTGAAAATACTGAGTGCTGCAAATTAGAGCATTCACCTTCAGCTTTAATTGTCTGGGTAAGAATCTTCAAAAAATTGTCAAATACTGTCCAAATGTATTGAGTTGAATAATTGTTTTACTATCAGTTTACTGATTCACATCCAAATCTATATAAACATGTTGATTAAACATGATTTGTGTGGACAACTAAACACTGGCATCATTTCTGCTTTCTATGAATTCAGAGTTCACACTTTAAAAAGGAACACTGCACTCATGAGAAAGATGCAGGAGAATTTTCTGACATTTGAGAAGATTTTCCTTTTGATTTCATACATTTTATATTATAAATTTGTTTTACTGACATATTAATTTCCTTTGTGCTTATTTATTGATTTTTATGTATGTTCTGTGGAATGATTTTAATGCTGTTGTTTCAGATGGACTTTCAGTTCAACTGGATCTTGGGAACTACAGATATGTACTACAGATGATTTCCCATGTGCACTTGTATTACAGGTAATGTAGCTGTATTGAGTCACATTACAAGGTGATTAATTGATTTTCATAGAGAAAGACTGTTTTAATTATCAAATGCTGACATTGGACAGAAGCATAAAGGGCTTCTATTTTCAAAGATATTCAGTATGTAAAACAACTAAATTCTAATTCATCCAACATATATACTTTATGTGTTATACCAGGAACAAAATCGTCAACACTTTGTACTGAATCAGGTATTTAATCCTACCTGAAGATCTCCTTGAGCAGTTTGACCTGGTTGTCTGGGTATTTCTTAGCATTCTTCTCCTCTAAAAACGCCCTCGCATAAGCCATGGGCCCTGCATTCACCTGAAAGTAGAAGATAGTGTGTGACAAAACACAACAAAGAACCCAAATTTGCCCACAAATCACTTTTTTTGGAAGACTCCCCACCTTGACACTGACGCTGCCCTGCAGCTTCAGCTGCAGCCGGATCATGTCCACCTCCTCCATGCTGCACAGCTGGTTGAGCTCAGAAACTTTGCGTGACATCTCATCAATGGCCACCTCAATCGGGTTCATTTCCGTGCTCTGCTGCTCCACCACCTGGATACGCTTCTTTAGGTAAGGGAAGTTGGAACTCGCTAAAGAGGGAGGTAACAACCAACAGGTCAGACCAACTCCACCTCATAGTTCCCTCCAAGTCCGATGTGAAGAAAGTACAAATGTAAAAAAAACACTTACTGGTCAGAATGGTGCGTCTCTTGCACTGCTCCTCCACGTCTCCATGTTTCTTGCCTGTCAGAGTGAACGGCGTCTCAAACACAAAGCGGTTGATGTTGTGATGTCTCTCAAAATCTGTCCTCTTGTCCTGTTGTTCTTTCTCGTCAAAGTAGGGCACCACATACGTCACCTGAATGTAAGCAAACTTGGGGTCCAGGTCTTTGGGATTGACCTGTTTTTAAAGGATGATAAGCAAGAAACAGATTATTTCTTTGAAGTTATATATGCTGAAAAAAAAAACAACTTAAATTCTTACTTGAGGCCAAATTGTGTCACTTACCTTATTGGAGTCCTGGATCATCTTGACGTTGTCCGCTCCAAACTTGTCTGAGTAGAGTTTGAGTAATCTCTGGGAGATTTCCGACAGCCCCGTGAGCTTCGGCTCTTTGTAGATGAACTCTTTGCTCTCCTCTTCCTCAAAGAAACCCTAACACAATACACACACATGCACACACTTATCAGCAAAGCTTCATCCCAGCATGGGTGTTGGTTTTGTGTATGCAATGCAATGATGTTGCTTTTGCTGTCACAAAATCTGGATACATGTCAGTCTGATTTTATATCACCCCCTGGTGGCTTCTTGTACACACAGCATTTGTTAGAACAACTGAGCCCTGACAGGGTGCCAGTGTTTAGTTCTGGATGGGAGAGTTCAGGTCATTTTCAAAGCAGCATTGGAGTCAAATGTCACAGGTGAATGAGGTTTATTAGGAGCATCTTCCTGTCCTGTTTGACACCAATTCTTCTTAATGTTTAGGGAGGAAACAACTTTGTTGAAGATTACGGGAAGTAAAATGGTCCACAGCAAGCTTGACACAAACCCTTCAAAGGGTGAGAGCGGCAGATGTTAATAGTGGTAAGAAGGAGAAGAGAGGTAAAAGTGGTTAGCTCTGAGGAAAGTGGAAAAATCAAGGACATACAGAACTTACCGCAATCTTGATATAGAATATAATAAAAAAAGAAGAAAAGAGCAGACAGAGAAAGTGAGGACACTGACTCAGTGAAATAAATCTGGTCTCCTTATCTTTCCAACTCCACGTCTCACTGACAGCGTTTTATTTTTCTCCACCTTTTTACCAAGAGTGAGAAGATTTAATTTTCTCATTATCATCTTTTTTTAAACTCTTTCTTCACCTCACAGCTCTGAAATCCCTGCATGGAAACATGATCCCTCATTAACAAACAGGAAACTGTGTCAAGGATCCAGGCTCTTAAAAACCGTCTCCACAGACAAACCCAGTGGTTCAAAGACAGAAACCAGGCTGCAATCAAACATCCCTTCACTATTTATGAAGAGCTGGTTTTCCAAAATAAAATAAAAGCTATATTTCCCACATACCCCTGGTAGCATCCGGCTATGCTAATAGTTCTGGATTTATTTGCAGATGTATTGAGATCTTGACTGCCATTCTGATTTGAGACACACAAAGCATTAAAAATGATTTGCAAAAAGTCTCTCTGCACAAACAGTGTCCTATTGAAAAAATGCTCCTGCTGATTCCTATCTTATAAATACATTAAAAAATAAATAATCTCGGCTGTGGAGTAGGGCGTGTGTTTGCAAGGTTGTAGTTTCTTTGTGCTTAGATCCATTTTATGCTTTATTGTAGCAATTAGTGCCAAATTCTGTCTGTGAAAGCAACAGCCACAGACTTTCAGTAACTTGTTCTGCTGTGACATCAGACGCCATACGTGTATTTCACAGAGTGTGTGCACAGTATTGATAAACTCACCTGCCCATAGAAAGCTACACGGTAGTAACGTCCAAAGAGTCGCTTTTCTGAGTTTACCACCTCAGTCACCTTGAGGTAGGAGCGATGGATGTCATAGTACAGCTCAGACAGCCTCTGTGGGCACACACACACACACACAGTAATGTAAGGTTAGGCTCAATATGCGCACATCGACACATGCAGCAGAAGGGTTAACAGTTACCTTAAAATCCCTTCTCTTTTCAAAGACAGCGATCACTGGTTTATTGATGTCGGCGATGAGCTCGTGTCTCTCTGATTTCCACAGATAGTCGACGCAGAGCTCCAGCTGCTCGACCAGGGTGTCCTAAATATTACAGCAGGATCAGGAAGAATATTAGAGAGAAGAGGGAAACCCACTTCCTGCCATGCCAACAGCACATCACACTAAGTGGAAATTACGATTAGAAATGCTACTATAAAGAGTAAAACATGTCGTTTGAAGTTTAAAGATTACAGGCTTACACTGACCTCAGTATAGGGTGTGTCTTGTGTGCCAGTGTCTTCCTTCATGGCACCCTCCTCTTTAACATTCGGGGTGATGCACATAAACGCTGCCCAGCCCATAGAGAACGACGCTGGGGTTTCAGAGAAGTGAAATTATATCAGTGAATGTATATTAAAAGCAGTACATTTCCAATAAAACATCACATTTTTACTAGTGTTGTGTTTAACTTTTAAACATACAGATGCGTGAAATACATCCAAAACACAAATTCTTGTATTAAAACACAAGAAGTTTTTCATTGATTTGACAGTCAAGCATTCCATTTTGACACAAAAATAAGCAAAAATTAAACATATCAAATGTGAGCGTGCTATGTATCAAACCCCAGTGACACTGAACATCTCATCCAGTGAGACTCGAGCGAACAGAGAAGGTCAAACAGTGGCAGTCAAAGTGATAACCTGACACAATCTCATATCATTAAGGCAAGAACAGCGGCCCTTGAAACATTTAACTGCTCTCATCCAACAGTGGAGTGGTTAAGATTTCAGTAGATGTACCTGAATCTACCTGTACATACTGACACCTTCCACTCAGCTGCAAGAAAAACAAACCCCTCCCTCCCACAGACCCTTGTCACTTCATCGCTGCGCTCTGAACTCCCAACCCCACCACCCATCAGGCCCCAGGCGCACACACTCACTGTCTTGATCTCGGGAGGTAGTTAGTAAGGAGCTACAGTTAAAGACAGGGCTTTCCTCAGGGGACACACTGGACATCCTGGCCTTGTCAGCTCTCCAGTAGCCTGTTCAGTGGGAGTGAAGGAGGAGGAGGAGGAGGAGGAGGAGGAGGTTTACAATGTTCACGTCCACTTGCTTTTGCCTTTTAATGCTCAAGGACAAGGCTCACAGATCAGCAGAGCTGCTGGCATGCTATGCTAGCCTTTGGCACACAGGCTCAGTGCGTAAAGTGCATGCAAAGAGATGTCGGACATGCAGCGAAAGACAGACACATGCTGTGGTTTAAATGAGAAAGCATGCACACAGGAAGGAACAGATTCGCAGGGAGAGGAATGTGAACCACAGCAGAACTGTCCAGACATCAGTTTCTATTGCTGCTAGAGGTCATGAATGGAAAGGTATTTAGATGCAAAGACAGACCTACACTATCAGACTTCATTCCCTTTAAGTTCCTAATTCAAATCACTCAAATCATCCATGTGCTTACTTTGAGGCACACACATTAACCCCCGTGATGATATGAAAGACTGAGAGTTGCAATAACCGCGTTAGCAGAGAGAAATAGTGGTTTGCAGACTGACAAAAAGATGGCTGTGATCACTTTCTGGTTAGAAGTTACCACGTCTGCAATGATGCACACTATAGCACGCAACATCATAGCTCTGCATGTGCACAAATATTTGCACATATGCATCAACACACAAATCATGCCGCTAAAAGTAAAGTCGGAGCAGCAGCATGTCGGCACTAACCTCTCCTCTTCAGTGATTCAGCAATCAGGGCTGAGATGTGGATGTAGCACATAGCAGCCTGAGGGAAAGGCAGACACATTACCATCAAATTTAAGGAAATGCTTTCATCCAGAAGCATTTGTAAAGTGTTTGAAGTATGAAGTTCTTAAAAGTTACCTCTGAGAGATCACCGTTGCGGACGTGAACCTTCGCCATGCTCTCCAGCCATGTGCGTCGGAGCTCGGGAGTGCTGGCGTAAGAGTTGGCCAGACTGTACTGAAGATCCACCAGCATCTCTGGATCCTTCTCGTGCTCCTTCATTTGAGCTGTGGCCATCAGGACCGTCCTGATCCGTTTGGTCAGGTCCTTCACCTCAGCAGGGAATGAAGTGTTCTGTAGAAAATGTGTTAAGAACATTCGTTACAACTCTAGATCATAATTATCGGAAATATTGCTGTAGCATAAACCTTAAACCTGCTGTACCTTGAGAGGTGCATCTCCGTTTGCAAAGTTATTGATGATAGCCAGAGACTGCTGAAATCTCGAGCCTCCGATGCCAGCATCTGCTATCAACTGGCTCACTGCCTTGATAACCTGAGGCGGGGGAAAGAGGATTATATGGTGAAGACACACAATTATGAAAACACTGGCAATCCTGGGATTATTTATTTGCCCTACACTGACCTGCAGATGTGAGCGGACTATGGACTTGCCCTTGGTAAACTCAAAGTTTTTCCTCATGAAAAAATACAGCAGGGCAGCTGCCTCCGTCTGGGTGGAGCTAGAACGATGGTTACAGCACTTAAGGATCTCGTAGCACAGACAGCCACACAGGTCTGCCTTACCCTGGAAGAATGCACTGGGGAACTACAGAGAGAAATGAGACCTCAAGTGAGAAAAACTTCATGGACCTTCACTTAGGTGTTTTTGGTGTGCATGGAGTTTGCGGGACCTTTTGCACAAAGAGCCTGAGTGCAGCGAAGACATGCCGCAGAGTGGCAGTTGATTGGTTGATCTGGAAGAAGAGCAAGTAGGTGTCCAGCACCTTCTTCATCAATGCATTTTGTCCTTCGTCCAGCAAAAGCTGCTTCTGTAAGAATGAATAAAGGAAGAATAAAGCTGAAAACACATCTTACATCAAATTTTTAACAGGCAACTTTTTTTTAATTAGACAGGTTTAATACAAAGTCCAAAGAGATTTTTTCAGCCACCAGGTGGCAGTAGAGTATAGGTTTCTTGGCTGTAGAAGGTGCTTGAGGTGTACATGATCTACACTGCAATTTTTCTGGAAGATACCCAACAATGAACACTTAATTTGGACAAAAAGATGTTTTTCTGTTTGTTTGTTTGTTTTTTTGTAACTACAAGCAGAGACAAAACTATGATTTAAAACTTTTTTTTTTGGGGAGAAACAAAGTCAAAATGTAAATTATTTATTTGATTTTTGAAGGTAAGAGCAATATAAAAAAAATGCTTCAGGGGCGACACACTGCACAACCTTTAAAATAAAGGTGCAAAAGTCATAAATTTAAAAGTATTTGTTTGCATGTGCATGTTATGCTCAAATC